>APFE030615907.1:6986-140340 GCA_000404065.3 Pinus taeda | reverse complement strand
TATATAAACTATTTAAATTATGAGTTTATTTTAAATCACTTTATAAAAATACTTAATATTAAGTTAAATATATATGAACTTTATCTAAATTTTATAAGTAGTCTTGTCACAATATCATGACCATGTCTTTTGTTCATATAATATATATTTTTATTGATTTATGTGAATAGATAATCTAATACAATGTCTTTATCCATATAGTATATATTTTTAGTTGGTTTATTAATTTTTATATACAATTATTATGCGAGTTATTACGCATCTATTTGAGGCGACCCACTTATTACTTTGGTCAAACATTTTGTATAATTTTGAATTTAACAAAGTTTAACTTCATAAATCATTTTTTTATTTATTACAAAGTTTTTTAATAGTATTTATCTCTTATCCTATAGTTGTGACTTTGAAGATGTTATTAACATGTCATACAATCTTGAATTTAACAAAGTTTAAATTCACAAATTATTTTTGTATTTATTACAATTTATTTTAATAAGATTTATTTCTTATCCTATTAGTTGTGACTTTGAAGATGTTATTGGAGCATTCTTCGTAATTAGTGGTATAATATTATGAGGCAAAAAAAGTACCTAGTATGTGTATATTCAACTTTATTGTTGCTAGGTACACAGACTTTAGTAATTCCAACTAAGATTAGAAAGCCAATTATAACTACGACTAATTATAGACAACTCCAAAAATTATAGCCACAAAAGAAATATAGACAACTCCACCAATTATAGCGGAAAACAAATATTATATGAAATGAAATGATCTTTTAAGGTCGACGAGACTAAAATAGTCTATGAGACCATTAGTTCCCTGTTTTTTACTTTTTGCAATTCAATCCTTTTCCAATTCAAATTGATGATTAGCTGGCCCAACATTCCAACAATCCCCTCTCTAAAAAGACAATGCCAAGAAACTAATGCTAACATGTTCTCGTAGCTCTCTCTGATGTCTTTGAATGCATCACATTCCAAAAAGAAATTTTTTTCCAATTCCACAACCCCAGACGTGCAAAATGTACACACCCATTCTTCCCAAGCTTCTTTACGCCTTTTCCACTAACCTGTTTCACATCGAAGTTGATGTGATTTGGTCCTTAATTGAACAATAAGAACCTCCACCCTCCATGAAATTGTTGCAGGTGGGAACACCCTAGGATCTTAGTGTGAAAACCCCATTAGAGCAGAGGGAAAACAATAGAAAGAAATGTACAGACAAACAATTTAAATGCTTATACTAGTGAATTGGGAAGAAGTGACCTTACCCTATGGTCCTACATTTAGGTAGGATCTCACAGGGTTCAAACCCTCTTCTTCGTTTGATGCCTTTGAAACCCGAGTCTTCCTCTAGCTCCAAGCGGAACCATCCTCCAAATATTTCCTATCTTGGCCTCAGCAATATTCCTCCATCAACATACACAAGAATATCACAAGAGGGATGATGGATATATCAAAAGAGGAAAAAAGAGTTTCCTAAAGCTTGGGTAGTGCAAGAGGCATAGGGATTTCGTTAGACTCGATCATGGATCAATCAACTATAATATCAATATCTGATCTCTTCTCCCTTTAGGCCTTCCCAGGGGCATTTATTTATACTTATTCAAATTAGTTTTTTTCAGTTGGAAAATAGTTGGGCCACGCACTGCAATAGGTGAGTAATAGGTAAAACCGTAAACTTTGTTGGAAATTAGGGAGATTTATTATTTTTAAGTGTTTTAACACATATATGCAGGTTGGTTATATACTGATCCACATGTATATGCTTTTAACATAGGGCAAAGTAGCATATAGGAAATAAAACATTGTTTTTTAGATTTTGGGACCAATCCTGGAAAGGAAGGGTTGCCCTAGGCCATAACCAAAGCATCGGATCTACCAAGAGTGGTAAATGCTACTGTAGTAGATATCCCCTAATATATGAGGTCAGAAGGGGTACATGATGGCTGAAATGTATTAAGTGTATCAAAGGAATCATGCTGAGACCGAGGAGGAGTTCACCAGAATTCAGCCTGTGAAGCCAGTGAAATATATTAGAAAGAAATTGTTGTCTGAGGTGGACATACCCATGCTTAGAGATAATAAAGCATATCCGCATGTCAAGTACAAAAGTGGATCCAATATGCATACAAGTATAAAGGAACTAAAAATACATAATGGATCATTCGATCATATCCAAATAAGTACATGTCTGAATATCATATATAAATAACTGGTCAGTGATGCTAAAGTACGAAGCTCATCACTGAATTCATAAAGCTAATCCAAAAAGTACCAAGTCAAATGGTGGAATAAATGGTACTAACTGCAACTTAGGTGCCAACATATAGGAACTACAACATATAAGGTGGATGGTGTCCACTAGAAAAAATAAGAGCAACTTACAAGTGAACTAAGAAATGTTGATGCAAAGTCGAGGTCTTCACCAATCGTTGTGGTACATTTGTACACAATGGGAATAAATGATCTGAAGTGGACCATATGAGAAATTGTTTGATTATAGGTCATTAATGTATATCGTTAACCTACTCACTGATAATGATGATGAGAGCCAAGGTACCCAGTATAATCTAACATGTGCGAATAAATGAGTTGTAGTCGAACACTTGGAAGAATCTATGAATATAGGTGTCGAAGAAGCCAATATGTCGATTGTAATGTGTGGATACTTCAAGAAAAACCATGTTGCTAACATTGCAGTAAAACCATTATACCTCAAATATAAATTATAAGTTAATGTATTCATGTTAACTATAACCAAATAAATTTTAAACTGATTTTGAATTGACTCATTTACAATTAATGCAGTAGAAATATTATACATCAAATATAAATTATAGGTTAATCTATTCATGCTAACTCTAACAAAATAACAAAATAAATTAAACTAATTTTGAATTTACTAATTTACAATTATTATTGAATTAATAATCGCTATAAAGAAGGTGTTTGTTTAGCAATATTATTAATATAGTATATAATGTAGCTACATAAGGTAAATTGATGTGTATCAATTTATAATAAATAGTTAAGTATTAATTCATAATAAAGATTAAAACATCAAATACATTTGGCTCTTATTACATAATATATATTTAGGATTAAAAAATATTATATATATAAACTATTTAAATTATGAGTTTATTTTAAATCACTTTATAAAAATACTTAATATTAAGTTAAATATATATGAACTTTTTCTAAATTTTACAAGTAGTCTGGTCACAATATCATGACCATGTCTTTTGTTCATATAATATATATTTTTATTGATTTATGTGAATAGATAATCTAATACAATGTCTTTATCCATATAGTATATATTTTTAGTTGGTTTATTAATTTTTATATACTCTTATTATGCGAGTTATTACGCATCTATTTGAGGCGACCCACTTATTATTTTGGTCAAACATTTTGTATAATTTTGAATTTAACAAAGTTTAACCTCATAAATTATTTTTTTATTTATTACAAAGTTTTTTAATAGTATTTATCTCTTATTCTATAGTTGTGACTTTGAAGATGTTATTAACATGTCATACAATTTTGAATTTAACAAAGTTTAAATTCACAAATTATTTTTGTATTTATTACAATTTATTTTAATAAGATTTATTTCTTATCCTATTAGTTGTGACTTTGAAGATGTTATTGGAGCATTCTTCGTAATTAGTGGTATAATATTATGAGGCAAAAAAATACCTAGTATGTGTATATTCAACTTTATTGTTGCTAGGTACACAGACTTTAGTAATTCCAACTAAGATTAGAAAGCCAATTATAACTACGACTAATTATAGACAACTCCAAAAATTATAGCCATAAAAGAAATATAGACAACTCCACCAATTATAGCGGAAAACAAATATTATATGAAATGAAATGATCTTTTAAGGTCGACGAGACTAAAATAGTCTATGAGACCATTAGTTCCCTGTTTTTTACTTTTTGCAATTCAATCCTTTTCCAATTCAAATTGATGATTAGTTGGCCCAACATTCCAAAAATCCCCTCTCTAAAAAGACAATGCCAAGAAACTAATGCTAACATGTTCTCGTAGCTCTCTCTGATGTCTTTGAATGCATCACATTCCAAAAAGAAATGTTTTTCCAATTCCACAACCCCAGACATGCAAAATGTACACACCCGTCCTTCCCAAGCTTCTTTACGCCTTTTCCACTGACCTGTTTCACATCGAAGTTGATGTGAGTTGATCCTTAATTGAGCAATAAGAACCTCCGCCCTCCATGAAATTGTTGCAGGTGGGAACACCCTAGGATCTTAGTGTGGAAACCCCAATAGAGTAGAGGGAAAACAATAGAAGGAAATGTACAGACAAACAATTTAAATGCTTATACTAGTGAATTGGGAAGAAGTGACCTTACCCTAAGGTCTTACGTTTAGGTAGGATCTCACAGGGTTCAAACCCTCTTCTTCGTTCGATGCCTTTGAAACCCGAGTCTTCCTCTAGCTCCAAGCGGAACCATCCTCCAAATATTTCCTATCTTGGCCTCAGCAATATTCCTCCATCAACATACACAAGAATATCAGAAGAGGGATGATGGATATATCAAAAGAGGAAAAAAGAGTTTCCTAAAGCTTGGGTAGTGCAAGAGGCATAGGGATTTCATTAGACTCGATCATGGATCAATCAACTATAATATCAATATCTGATCTCTTCTCCCTTTAGGCCTACCCAAGGACGTTTATTTATACTTATTCAAATTAATTTTTTTTCAGTTGGCAAATAGTTGGGCCACGCACTGCAATAGGTGAGTAATAGGTAAAACCGTAAACTTTGTTGGAAATTAGGGAGATTTATTATTTTTAAGTGTTTTAACACATATATGCAGGTTGGTTATATACTGACCCACATGTATATGCTTTTAACATAGGGCAAAGTAGCATATAGGAAATAAAAAACTTTTTTTTAGATTTTGGGACTAATCCTGGAAAGGAAGGGTTGCCCTAGGCCATAACCAAAGCATCAGATCTACCAAGAGTGGTAAATGCTATTGTAGTAGATATCCCCTAATATATGAGGTCGGAAGGGGTACATGATGGCTGAAATGTATTAAGCATATCAAAGGAATCATGCTGAGACCGAGGAGGAGTTCACCAGAATTCAGCCTGTGAAGCCAGTGAAATATATTAGAAAGAAATTGTTGTCTGAGGTGGACATACCCATGCTTAGAGATAATAAAGCATATCCGCATGTCAAGTACAAAAGTGGATCCAATATGAATACAAGTATAAAGGAACTAAAAATACATAATGGATCATTCGATCATATCCAAATAAGTACATGTCTGAATATCATATATAAATAACTGGTCAGTGATGCTAAAGTACGAAGCTCATCACTGAATTCATAAAGCTGATCCAAAAAGTACCAAGTCAAATGGTGGAATAAATGGTACTACACTGCAACTTAGGTGCCAACATATAGGAACTACAACATATAAGGTGGATGGTGTCCTAGAAAAAACAAGAGCAACTTACAAGTGAACTAAGAAATGTTGATGCAAAGTCGAGGTCTTCACCAATCGTTGTGGTACATTTATACACAATGGGAATAAATGATCTAAAGTGGACCACATGAGAAATTGTTTGATTATAGGTCATTAATTTATATCGTTAACCTACTCACTGATAATGATGATGAGAGCCAAGGTACCCAGTATAATCTAACATGTGCGAATAAATGAGTTGTAGTCGAACACTTGGAAGAATCTATGAATTAGGAGAATCTATAGCGAAGGATTCTGCCACTGATGACTACAAACCCTAAGGTAATGCTAAATGGACTCTAGATCTTGTTCCTAGAGAAATGAGTTGAATTAGATGGGAAAAGATCTGGTAGAAGGAAGGCATTAAGGCATCCTTCATGAATCTAGCACGAGTGTAACCTGTAGGCCAATAATGTTAAAGGAATCAGATGAATATAGATGTAATAACCCAACAAAAGCATGTTTTCAACGTACTCAAGATGTAGCTACCGCACGATAGAAACTGTCTGAACCAACCAATAATGGAAGTTGACACAGAGGTGAGGAATCCACCAATAGGGTCAAATGGAAACCAAGGCACTACGCGAATCCCAATGTGTGATAATGAAAGATGATGTCGAACACAAGGGAAACCACTTAGTCAAAGAACCACGATACTAATTAACGTTGAATAGAAGGTGACCTATCAATAAGGAAAATAGGGTGAGGGTGCAGCTCTAGATTTTCTCTCAGAGGAATTTGTTATAGTCGATAAGAGCAATACCCACCAACAAGAAGTTAATGGACACCTTCTCAAACTAGCATGAGAAAAGGACCAAATAGCTGATGTGATAACAAACATGACTCTGACTATGGATGACTAACTGAAAAATAGGTCAAGAGACACTGCAGAGAGGTCGACTCATGTTTACTTCCCTTGAGTGAAATCATGACTCAATTGTGACTACATGGAAGCATATGATATATTTGTATAAGTTTTTCATGCAAGAGTCATAAGAAAACTCTCCATATGATTGGAAGAGATAACCAATTAGAGGAGTACTGACTAAATAACAAGGTTAAGGCTCTCCTAAGTGAAACTAAATCCCATCCCAATAGAGAAAAGACTTATTTTTTGAGTGCTTTGTTCAAGGGCGACACAACTGACTCTAGTTGCCATCAAATATGGAAATAATATCCCGTTCCTGCTCTTTTTGGGATATATAATTTTTTGGTATTTTTCATATTTATTAAGCCTGAAAAATAATAAAATAATGTTATAGTAAAATGGAAAGAACGAGTTTCAGAAAAGCATATCCTCTAGTTCTGGGGAGGAGAACATTCCTATGCTCAATGCAAGGTGACGAAATTGGTCAATGAAAATCAAAGGAATGTTATTTACATGGATGAAAAGGGCATGTCAAGCTGCAGAGGCTAATTGATTGCAAGGTTGATTTTGCAGAAGACATAGTAAAAAAGTGGCTTATCCATGAGTCCAAGTGAAGCCGGCTCAAGGCTAAAAGGTGAAAATGGTCAACATGCAATGTAGCAGTACAAATCAACAAAAAGGAGACTCTAGGGTATAAGGATAGAAAATAGCGAAGCAAAAATAGAATGAGTCTCCAACGCATAATTCATGGCGGGACTAAAGAGGAGTCCCAAGCCTACTCAATATAGCAGCATGGGAAAAATATGTCAACGAGAATCTAACTAAGAGGCCCATGTAAAGGTTGGCTCTACCATCATATCATGACTATTAAATCGGCGAGTGAAAATGGTTTGTGAATCAAGAAATGATGGGGTTGACCCTATGGAAAAAAATATCGAAGTATGGAGGCCAGTATGAAAATGTAGCGAAAGTGATATTCCCTAAGCTATATGCCAATAAGAAAGATATACCTACCATGACGGGCCTAGAGTCATGGGACCAAAGCAATTTCTCAAAAAGTCTCCAAAATATCCTGTATAAACAACCCATTCCCAACACTTGAAGCCAAAAGTACAAAACGTCCATAAAATAAAAACCAACTTTAGAAAAAAAAAAAAATTTCATCTTCCAACCTATATAAGGACTTTTGGACTCACAATTTTCTCATTTGTGTTTTGAGCAAAAAGCTGTGGAGAAAAACTCAAGCAAGCTTCCTCCATCAAATTCAACCATTCAAATTGCTTCAAATCTTCTAGGTAACCCTTTTCATCATAATTGTTAAAAAAAAAATTATGTTTTTTAGATGTCTTTTCATAAATTTGACTGTAAGAAATGATTTTTAAAATTTTTACTTTGTGTACACGTGGGTTGGATATAGGTAACCCACGTATACGAAGGCCTTATACATGACAATGTAAAAAAAAACTCACGTGTGTCCGAGTTTAGATTTTAAACATGGATTTAATGATATGAAACATATTTTTTTGTAGGATGACAATTACCTGGCATGAAAGAGAGCACATTTCCATTGATAACCAAGTAATGGAGGATCAAAACACATTAGATGCTTTGAGAGGATGTGGCTTGTTAAAATTCTTGAAAATGCCAAACATGAAGGTGAATACTCGATTCCTTGAGATGCTAATTCACTACTGGAGTGCAGAAGAAGATGCATTTTTGATTGATCAGATTCCCTTTAGGACTGAGATAGAAGACATTTATTTCATTACAAGCTTTTCCCGAAGTGGGGAGAGAGTGCACTTAACTGGTAGGATGAGAGGTAATCTCAGTGTAGAAGACTACATCCATATAAACGTTCCTGGAAACCTCAAAAAGGTTGGAACTTAGATTCCAATCAAGTATGTAGAGAGTTTACCATTAAGGATCCTACGATTTAACATAGCTAGGGTAAATGGTTCTGCTGCTCTACATCAGGCTTCATGTGTTTCCATGAGCCTTGCAGTGGATTTCATTACTACAGTCTTTGATTTCTATACACCTCTGTTAACCAACATGAAGAAACAACTCACTTCCATTGAGAAGGGTTAGACGAAGAATTTTGGATATGAAACTATCTTATGCTCCTTATTTTTTGAGAGAGTACTTGGGCTTCTTCCTAAGGTATTATCTACCTTCAGTAGCCTGAGAGATCCACAGATGGTCAGGTGGGCAGACTTGATGAAATGACTATGTGCTCGTGAGGTCCCTAGGACAATTTTTGATGACGAATTTTTCCTTTGGTGGGAGCAACAATTCATTGGTCCCAATTTTGTATATTATTTTGGACACAGAAAGTCTATCTATATACAGAGAGTTTTATGATGATCATATATACAGATGATACTTCAATTATTTTTTATGTTTTAATGTGATGAATGGTTTATATGCCAATCCAATGCTTGATTAGCAATAGAATCTGCTAAGGAATTTTTTGATCATGGAATGTGAACAAATACAATGTATTTTTGATTGCAGATTACTGTGGTGTGATTTTTTATTGGAGTTCGGATTTTCCACAGTGTTCATATTTTGTAGTCGACGTTTTGAGTCTAAAACTAGACTCATCATCAGGACAAAATGTGAGGAGAAAAGAAGGAAACGGTAAGTATAAATATGAAAAGGGGCAGGAATGTGAAGGTAAATGGCCGACTTGTTTTATAATTTAATTATTTTTTTTTATTTAAGTCCTTTATTTTTATAGTTAAATAACTAAATTGTTATCCTTATTATTATATTCATATTATATTTAATCTTTGTATTATTATATCATATTAATATTTAATCTTTTGTTTTATTTTATTAAGATGACTCATTTTTAATTTATTGCTTATTAATACTTGTTTTTATTAACTCTTTATTGATCTCTGCTTATGACGTTCCTAATTGTAAACGAAACTTTTTTATTGTTATATAAGCTTATTTATTATGAGTCTTCATATAAATTAATATTTTTATTTAATGTTATTAATACCTCTTTTTATTGCTAATATGGTTTATCTATGTTATAATTACTCTATTTGCTGTTTTATAAAATAGTGTTTATTTATTAAAAATCTACTAAAAGTTATTCTATTTCCTATTAATTAGCTTATATTTATCATTCATTATTAGCTATTAATTACTAGGGCTGTCAATTTATTTATTGAAAGATGTTTATATATTTTATTATTTGTTTAAGCTATTAACTATGAAATTTATTAATGTTTCTATCTTTATTTATTTAATATTATTAACTATTCTAATCGATATTTATTATTATGAAGCTATCTTTATTGCTAATTAATAACAATATTATTATTGCTTATGTTATTCATATAAGCTTATAGTTATTATTTGCTTCTTTTATTTACTAATGTTTATCATATATATCATTCTTATCATTCTTTTTTATCATATTCAACTTTATTAGATGTTTAGATTATTTTTATATTAATAATAATATTAGTTTCTTTATTATTATTTAAGAAACCACTTAGGTTTCATTTCTAAATAATAAAAAAAGAAACCTAATAATATATATATAAAAATAATAATAACATTAATAAGATTGAATTGAATAAAAAGATGAAAAAAGAATGATTATATTGATAAACATTAGTAAAGAAAAGCAGCCAAATAATAACTATAGCTTATATGAAAACATAAGCAATAATAATATTGTTATAAATAGCATAAAGAACTTCATAATATAAAATCCATTGAATAGTTAAAATATTAAATAAATAAAGATAGAAACATTAATAAATTTCATAGTTAATAGCTTAAACCAATAATAAAATAAATAAACATCTTTCAATAAATAAATTGATTCACAAACCAGCCCTAGTAATTAATAACTAATAATAAATGATAAATATAAGCTAAATAATAGGAATTAGAATAACTTTTAGTAGATCTTTTTAATAAACAAGAGAGGCTGCATGGCAGCTAGTCCCTGCCTAGCTGGTCCAGCCACCAGCAGCCTCCCCTGCACACGTGATCGACACATGGTATGCGAAATGTTGGAATGAGAGGATTAGCATTCAATTCCTCAGGCGTACCGCCTTCCACGGCGTCTGATGTCTAACATAGGTATTGTGACAGTGAAACTTTGGCATTGCAGTTTATAATTAACCTCCAAATATATTTCAGTAAAAATGTGCATGGATGCCTTCGTCCAAATCTGCCATAACACCAGACAGGAACTGAGGCGTGGTGGGACACAGGAATGAGTTTCCACTTTCATTCATGTCGCAATGTTTGTATACATAGATATTGCTGGAATCTATTAGGTCAGCAATTTCTCCGCATTTCTGCAGCGTCCAAGGTTGAAACCCTTGCCAGCACTTTCAATGACAACTGCAGAACGTTCAACGGATTCTGCCATGTAAATCATAGGGAGACACGACACTAGTCATCGAGGAAGCCATTGATGGTCATTTAAGGAGCCATCGTCTAATTCAGAGTGAGCCCTTGAGTTTACCAGTGATAAAGAAGGAGCTACCCGACTGCAGACCGCTGAGACCGTGATTTCATTTCCTTTCAGTCCATACCAGAATGGGAAGAGGTCGGAAAAACTGGAAGAAAGAAGCTCTTGAAGGCTGCTTTGAAAGTCCAGAAGGGCGAACTGTAATGCAAGTCGTCTCCAGTCGAGGGTCGAATCTGCCGTAGTTACTTGTATGGGAATCTATGTGGCCAGAACTCTTGCTCTCATTCTTCCTTCCTTTCTTTGTTATGGGCTCTTTTGAGAAACACAACCACAACCAGCAGGGAAAAGAGAATCAGAAAGATCAGTATAAGTATGTTAAGTGAATCTGCAATCAAGATAAGGGCGGCCAAACACGGTGCATAGTAGTTTATCAAGCAGGGACTAACACGGTGCATAGTAGTTTATGGGTTTCTTACAAACACCCGTGATTTACTTGGTCAGTCGTTTATCAGTGGGAGGAAAGCACAATGGTTTTATCTGTTAAAATCACCGTGGAGCTTGTGAGTTCGATGCCCTTCTGGATACAGATTTTGCCACACTGAATGGATACTGGTAGCGAAAAATGGCCAAAAGTAGCCTGTTGTGAAAGTAATATCATCTAAATCCACCCCCAACTCCCCACTATGTACACGCTGTTAAATATCGGTTGGGTTTGCCTTCCCCGTGGCTCTTCACGTGCCTTCAGTGTGAAGCTAAGTTCTACCAATAGTCAAACATTGCTTTAAGATGCTCATTTATACAAAAACGTTTATAAAGATTACATTAACATGGCGTATTATACTCTCGAATATCTTTTCACATTCATGTATTCTAATTATCAATTTTTCATTTTTAATATTTTCTAAATACATTTAGAGTGCCAACTCTATAAAAACAGATTGTAGTAACATGATGAGTGCTAGGACTAACATTGTAAATATAGATATCAACGAAGAAAACTTTGGATATTGGTGAGGTCAACCTATGTTATTGAAATTATGATTATAACACAATGTTAATGATTTGTTAAACGACTTGCACTTGTAGTGAGCCTCTTTAATGCTATAAGTAAAGCATAGCGGCATGCATGGAGTCCAAGTATTTCAAGCATGATGCATGAGCAAAACGTGGCGCAGGATAAGTCATCGTCTTCTTCGCCAGAAAGAGACTCTTATGAAACGCCCTGTAATTCATACAGATGACCATACTGCGAGAAATAAATCGCATGAACGAGGAGAATCAGAAAGGCAAAGCGGCTTCTGTCTGTGCACAGATTGTCTTCCGAGCGCTATAGCCCGCGGAAGGTACATTCCTGAAGCAAGTTTGGTTTAGACCTGGAGGTAGGATTACGAAATTCAGGGTTGGTCTGCAGGACATGAATCAGGAACCTCCTTCGCAACAGCGATTTGAAACTCGTGTTTGCGCTGTTGCTAGACTTAATGGCCTCGATGGCTTCCAGTGGCCGGTTCTGCTGATTCATCACCACGGCCATGTCCTTCAATGCGCTGTCAATTCTGTCCCGGGCATTAATAGCTTCCCAGAACAATGCGATGGCGCCAACCGGATACTTTTCCATGACCTGTATCGGCAAAATTTAAACATTCTGAACCCTCACAGAAAAGTCATGAATAAAATAGCTTGCTCGAAGCAAAATGGACAAAATAAGAATGAAAAGTTAACCTGAAGATGTTTGGCTTTGCTATAGGGGGTCTCTCCTGCGGGTACCTTGTACATAGCATTAAGTGGATTATTTTTTCGCTGCGCTTTCGAGAAGCCGATCTGGTTTGCCTAAGCCGAAGCACGGGGCGCGTTGTTCTGCCAATAGTGCCGTTTAAGCAGGTGTCAAGCAGCATGTAAGAACAATTGCCATCGTTGTTGTTATAAATCAATTTCTGCTTCCAGAGGCACAAAATTTTGCTAAATTTGGGATTTTCCTTGTTCTCCCCTTCGATTTCTTCTGTAATTTTTTGTTTTCTGCAGAGGAAATGACTTTCTTTCAGTGCTGGTCTGCTCGTGTTTGCGCTGTTGCTACTATCTGCTATGTACTGTTCAGGTGAGTACAATACTTGAGTGTTTTCCAGTCATGTATTCCAGCTAGTCTATGGGTTTATTACATAACAGCATTGTTGTACTTCTTTTGTTTATAGTTCTCTATCATTCCTTTAAAAAGTTACTATTTGACGCTAGCTTTACAGATATTTACTTCGTTTTCCGATTTAGGATTGCTATCCGCTGCCCGGTTGAATTAAGCTAAATTTTCAGTTTTTTTTACCTGCTTATTTATTCTGTTAAGGATTAAAACCAAACGACTCAGAAGAATTAGA
This sequence comes from Pinus taeda, assembly GCA_000404065.3. Lineage (NCBI taxonomy): Eukaryota > Viridiplantae > Streptophyta > Pinopsida > Pinales > Pinaceae > Pinus > Pinus taeda. Next base: position 127,144 of record APFE030615907.1, on the reverse strand, counting down.
ATAGATCTGACAATCATGAGATCAAGTCCCTTTGTGTAGGCTCCTAGAGTTTACAGTTTATCCGAAATCATTTTGCGGTTCAAAAAATGGATAATTAATGTGTAATGTGGAAATACATTTTTAATTTTTAATTTTCATTTTAGGTTTTAAAAAAAGGATCCGCAGGAACTGATTGGATTGTAGTTAGAATTAATATTGGTATTGATATATGCAAGAATGATCTCCTAGTGTGAAAATTTGTATGTTTTGTGACTTGTCCTTTTAAGAATTTGAGCAACTGCTTAGCGACAGGAAATCGTTGAATTCCCAATTAATCTTTGATTTAGAAACTTGAAAATATGCCAGACTGACCTGATATCATCTAAAAACTTTTCGGCTTTTATGATTCTGATTGTTGGTTGCTTTGATCAACAGCAAAACAGCATTGAAGCTGACTATTCCACGTATTAAATTGCTAAGGAATAAGAGGGAGGTTCAGCTAAAGCAAATGCGAAGGGAGATTGCTCAACTTCTTCAGAATGGGCAAGAAGCCACTGCCCGCATACCCGCCGATTAGCGTTGGCGAAATTTTGACCTGTATATTGTTTTGATCGGGTAGAAGTTAGTTAATCAAACTCCGTAATTGTAGTGGATCTTAATCAAACTCCGTAATTGTACTTACATATAAAATTCTAATTGCAGGCGCTAGGGGTACTTACATATTAACAAGCATAAGCCACAGAAAAGCGGACCTTGGCAGCCTTGCAGAGCGAGATATCCATGTCGGGGTGACTGGGGAGGGCTGCGAAGAGCACCGAAGTACAACTGCATCTTTCCGCTCGATTGTAGATGGCCTGGAAATTTCCCTGCCGTCGCATGAAAACCTCGGGGAGTCCTTTACAAAGAGCAACAGATCAAAGCGCAACAGATCAACAAAGCATGGCAGACTCCCACGCAGGTCGGCTCTTATGAAGAAGCGATCACCGCCCCTATGCTCGACAGCACATATCCAGCTGCCAACTTCAACGATGGGCACCTCAACATGCATGCACACTTGCGAAACTTATAAAGTTCACTGATGTCTCACGTCAACATTTAATGTTAGCCAATTAATGCTAATGCAATGCTAGCATTAGTTCCCATGTTCAAAAAATTGATTGAATCCATATCTTTTATCCTAAGTTTGGCAAGACCCTGGCCTCGATATGAGGCCAAATAAGATGGTGAAAATTCTTATTGGTCCAAATAGCTGTAGAGATTTCGCATTGGTTTAAAAGAAGTGATTTATGAAATATAAAGTTGAAACTTAGGTTAATGAATACGGTTTTATATGGATTCGCGTGTAGAACTAATAGTAACCGGCCAAAACCGATTACTATAGTCCCTGCCAGGCCCGGAGGGCAGGGACTAATAAACATTAATTATTAAACAACAATATAAGTAATTATAGCATAGATAAACCATATTAGCAATAAAAAGAGGTATTAATAACATTAAATGAAAATATTAATTTATATGAAGACTCTCAATAAATAAGCTTATATAAAAATAAAAAGTTTCACTTACAATTAGGAGCGTCATAAGCAGAAATCAATTAAGAGTTAACAAAAACAAGTATTAATAAGCAATAAATTAAAAAAGGAGTCATCTTAATAAAATAAAACAAAAGATTAAATATTAATATGAATATAAAAATAAGGATAACAATTTAGTTATTTAACTATGAAAATAAAAGACTTAAATAACAAAAATAATAATTAAATTATAAAACAAGTCGGCCATTTACCTTCACATTCCTGCCCCTTTTCATATTTATACCTACCTTTTCCTTCTTTTCTCCTCACACATTTTGTCCTGATGATGAGTCTAGTTGCAGACTCGTAACGTCGACTTCAAAATATGAACACTGTGGAAAATCCGAACCCCAATTAGAAGATCCCATCAGTTAGCTCACTCACTGAAGCTAAGGGCAAACATCAAGTTAGGCAGGAGATTGAAAAGTATTTGGAGCAACTGAAGCAGATTTCCACCAAGGAGGATTTGGAGTTGAACAAATGGAACATGCAAAACTTCATTGGTGGTCTTGTTCTGATCAGAACAATGTTACTCCTGGTTGAGAAAGAGCTTAAGAATAGCTCCAAGTCATAGTACCCGGATGTTATGGAGGCTAGAGTCTGCTTCCATCTAGACACCATTACGTAGATTGGGGATGTCAGCGCACAATACCGAGCTTGGCACCAAGATGTGACCAAGAAACATCAACTGGAAGTTGTTGAGCTAGAGTTTCCCCAAACTCAAGCATCATAGTGTTTTGTCTTGTTAGGTTGTCAAGTTGTCTCTACCCTATTTTTTCCTATATGGGTACAAGTGTAAATTGTAATATTATTTAAAATTATGTTGTAAGTGAAACTCCAAGTGTCATAATTAGAGTATGAAGAGTCATGATGTAATGTAATGAGTCATTTTGTAAAGAAGTTGAATATTCATGAGGGTAGTCCAAAGGTCACAAAGGGGAGTTGAAGATTCACCCACTCTTGTTATAAATAGAACCTCATAACTCATGCAACATGCTTTTGGGAGCCAAGATTTTGGCTAGACTTAAGCTTAGAAGGAGATTGGGAGTATTATGAAAGGCCTCAGCTTCTCTATAGTGTAGAGTGAGTATACTTTTTTGGAGGAGCAGGTATTCTTGAGTTTAATGTTCCACTATTGGGTCTAGTGGTCCGCCAATGGTGTATGTATGAATGGAACTTTCACTTATAATAATAAAATCAGAGCCGACACACTTTCATGCATATGTTGTGAATATGGTAGGACTATTCTTGTTGTATTTACAATGTATGTTATTTAACTTACGCTTTGTTGTGCTATACAACAACCCCCCATTTCAATTTATTTTACTTTAGAAAATTATAAATTGAAATGGGTCCCTCTTAGAATAAATTGGTATTAATCCATCGCTCCTCTAAAGGTTCGGAAATAAACAAAAAAGAAAAGCTTTAAACCTTTTGAAATAAATCAAAATGAATAATCCTTTATTATTGCGATAAAGCGATCGCAAGATCGCATATCGCAACAACAAAGGATGTATAAACCATGACCCATTGATTTTCCCCAATGCGATAAAATCAAAATAGCCAATGGATATTGGGAAAACAAATAATAAAAGGCCCCTCCCCCTTTGCTCTGACGCGATATCGCAATCAGCGATTGGGGAACGCGACGTCAACATAACAAACTCTTCTCTTTCAATCTCCCGATGCGAGTCAAGCGATATCGCTATCGGCGATCGGGGATTCCATAAGACTTAAATAAAATTGCCCAAACTTTCCTTCGATTACCGATTGCGATGAGCCTAAAGTGCAACTTTCGAAAAGGATCAATATGATTTCGCTATATTAAATATTAATTATCATTGAAAGCCTTTTCTCTTCCCGATAAAGATTCGCTCGCGTCCAACCGCCAAAAAATCAAATCCAAGCTTAAACCATTATTCGGTAAATAAAGGATATAATGAACAATTAAATGATTGACATGTTTTAACAGCCAATTAATGAGCAGTCATGCCTAAATCCTTTCAGAGATTGCACCCGCGGGAGCCTTATGATAAATCCTCCATTACTCATTGATTGACGCAATTTCCTCATACTTGGTTTTAGCCATCTATTCTCTGCATTACGTTTATTTTTCTCTTGTGCAGAGTTTTTCGCATTAACGATAGGAAAGAAATCTAAGAAGTTTGGAACGCCTTCGGCTCCTATGATAATAGGACAACATGCCATTGATCCGGGACCAAGCAAGAAGGGATTAATCTCATATACCACCTGTCTCGGCCTTGGCAGCACTACTTGGCAAAGTATTTACAACTTGGTAGAAGCCGAGGACCCTCAACAAACATCGGTACAAGCTTCAGCAGGTTCAAGCCGGAAATCTGATGCTACTTTAAAAGATTTGGCTGATTCCTACCTACATAGGATAGCAACTCGAGAGCAAATTCTTCCGTATACAGATGTGGTGAGATGGGAAATTGAGGAAATTCCAATCACGGACAAAACATTCTGCACTGTTGATGGAAGAGTATTTGGTTCATTTTAGCCCAACGATTTCAGACAAATGTACCACTTGCCCGAGCCAGAAAAGAAGTACAATAAAGCATTTCTGGAGAAGTTTCGAGATGAGAATGAGACCGAGTTAGCGCCCATACGAGAATGGAGACAAAACCCGGCGAAACACAAACATGAGTCTTCGGGTAAGTACTCCGTCGACTCCTTATGCTCTCCTTATTGTTATGATGGAGTCATGATGTGTCGATTGTGGGGATTGCATGATTCTTCCAAATTTTCCATAGAGATGGTTCCTTTTATGGAAGCGGCATGTAGTAGTGAGATAATGGATTGGGGGACTATATTATTGGATAAGTTGGCAACGACTATTCTTGAATTCAGAAACAAATCCCGCGTTATTGATAGGTTCATCCCTCCTTTTTATTTTAGTGCCTACATTTTGGATACCCTCTGTTTCAATTCCGAGTTTCCTGTGTTAGGGTGGAGATGGACTCCACAGGACCCTATGCCTATTCATGTCTACCACCAGAAACTATGGAAATCTCATTATAAACACCATTTATACCAAGTCTGCAATGGATTCATGCTACCCCTTTACTATGCAATTTTTGATAAACCTGCCCCTAAGATCTCCTCTCAGGCTGAGATTGACTTGACAGCCCTAGGAACCTGGTTTGGAGAAGAAAAATTCACCTATGTAAGAGTTTTCGGTAGTCAGGCCAGACCTCATGTCCTCCCCTTGTACATACCAGACAAGCTATTAGCTCGCGAAATAGCATATCAGCTTACAACTGCGTCAGCCACTAAAACTCTCAGAAATTCAAAGAAGCAAGTTTGGCCTCCTTTTCCTCTTAGGTGTGGCGTCTATACTCTGCATGATTATAAACATGCAGAGAAAGAGGCAAAAAAAATGAACGTCCTAAGTCTTGCCACTCTGCCTAATAGGCATTTTGACCCAAAGAAAGTCATCTATAATGCCCTGGATCAAGCTAAGCTTACTAAATTCGAGCACAAGGAAGATGAGTTTGATGACCTGTTCTCCTCCGCCGAGTCAATCTTCCAGGTACAACAGTTAGCCAGGATGAGATATCGTGACGACGGGTTGGTAGAATTTAACAAACTTAGAGAACAGAGGTTGCAAACTCTGCCTCTAGATTTGTTAGCGACTACCCCGACAATTTAGTCAAGCGAGCCTGAGCAGCAGCTTACTAATGAACCTCCTGCTACATCCGCAATCTATGAAGAAGTCCAGAGAAGAGAGCAGGAGGAACTCCAAAGATTAGAACAGGAAGAGGCACAGAGAAAAGAATAAGAAGACACACAAAGAAAAGAACAAGAGGAAGCAGAAAAGAAGCAACAAGAGAAAATAAGGGAAGAAGAACAGAAAAGGTAGCAGGAGCAGAGCAGCAAAGAAATAAATGTAGATACTCAAGTGGACCCAAGATTGCTTGAAGAATGGCAACAATTCAATACGATTATAGGCAATCTTGAGACCTCAACGGACGCCGAAACATCCAAAGCTGCCGATACACAAAATACAACATCAAAGGAGGTTCCAAACAAAGGAACCAGCGGTCCACCCTCAAATACAGTAGTCGAAATAATTCCAAAGAATCCTTCCGATCAAATAATTTTTCAAGTGGAGGATATTCCTCCACTAGATGTTTTCTATAGCCCGAAACACAGGGCTGTGATAAAATGACAGCGGAAGAGAAGAAGGATTGATCAACCTTCTCTGTTCCCTGAACAAACAATAACGGCAAATGTGGTATGGAGAGAAGAATTTGACCCCTCCGATGACCTAACCAAGTTATCTCAATATGTCGGTGCCTATTCGACAACCACCATGGATAAGGCATCAGAGGTAAACAATTTTTTGAAGGAAAAGGATCAAGCGATCGCTTTATTACAAGCGCAGCTATCGGAAGAGCAACAGAAGTCAGAACAGCTACAACAGCAACTGTCCACACAACAACAATTAAACAACCAGCTAATAAAACAGTTGCATGAAGAAAAGCAGAGGATTGATTCGGGAGCAATCCAGAAACAGAAAGAACTATCTGAGGCATTATCAAAGTTGAAGGCGATGAATGAACAGATGGCAAAGACAAAAGATGAGCAAATTGCTCAATTATCAGCTCAAGTAGAAAGGTTCAAGAGTTTTCCCCAACCAGTTGAGTTCAGAGCAGAGGCAATGCAAATTAACAAGGCATTAATAACACAAATAAGATTGTTATGTCATGAAATCGTCACAGTTGAACCTCTATGCGATATAACATCATCTATAATAGATAAGTCAGTGGATGCCAGGCAGGATTTAGAGCAAGCCGAAGACACTTTGACAGATTTTCTTACATGGTAGGACTCTAATGAGGGAAAGGCAACAAACTTGCCCAAAATCTTAGAATCCCATAAGGAAATCCTATTCACAGAATGGCAGTCAGAATTAATGAAAGCGGAGAGAGTTGTTTCTCAATGCAAGTTATCTACGAGCAATTTAATTGACTTGATCAATAATACTCTCTATTTATCTAACATGATTTCTCAATGTACACCAGGTAAACTATTATCGGCCAAGACATTGGAGCAGTCATGTAACCAAGAGCTTGAAAAGAATGGGAGATTGATCTAGGGATTAAAAGTTTAACTTGGGACACCTATTGGTTGTTCCCTAGTAAACCATACAGTCAGAGAGCCGCCCTCAAATGCCTGACGGATGCAATCGGGTGTATCATTCCTGATATACATGATGCCACCTATGCTGCTCAAATCAATTCTCGACTCAGCCGCCCTCAAGAAGTGGAGCCAATGCTGGCAATATGCCAACTCAGGACAAAGGGCAAACAGCCAGAAGAATGAATCATCGCTACCAATTTTCAGATCATTGTGGGAGAGATATTTTAAGATCGGATTATACCAATTTAGTAGCATTTTAATTTTGTAGTTTGTTAGCTTAGTTTAGTATTTATAGACCCTTTCATGCATTTAGAAATGGTCGTAAGTTTTTGTATATGACTTAAGCCTAAAGTTGCACTATTGTACTTCAGGCATATTCTTTTATGAAGACTGGACCAATTTTTCCAAATTTTGATAATGAAGCTTTGATGTGAATGTGCACTATTGCCTTTATTTGAAAGTATTTCTGAATCGGAAGAAGGAATTCAAATTGCGATTGGCGTAGGGAATAATTCGCAGCTCATATGGTACTATTATCTATGTCTGAATTTATTCCTCTTATGTGAATTGTTGTTTGGTCATTTATACTATTATTGAATATGTGAATGTGTTTTAACAATAAACTTTATGCTTTCCACTATTGGATGTTTACAGTTTGCTATTCTCTCAATCATGCATGTATCGGTAATATAAAAGAGAAGTGTAATATTGTTTTATCAATTACTTCGTTCAACTATTTGAACGAAGCAATTATTATTTAAATGAATGTCTTTGTTTATTGTATAGTGTCATCTATATGCCTATCAGCAAACATAGATCATTAAACGTTACACTTAAAGAATAGAAGCTGCCCGAGATAAAATAGTCATTTACGTTTTCGTTCATAGAATAAGTCATCCGTTTATTATCACTTGTTAGAAAACCAATAATTCATTCACCCCCTTTTTATTCACTATTGGGAAACTGGTCCCATTATATCCAGTCGGAGCCACCATCCCAAACCGAAAAGGAGCTGTATTAAGGTCCGGACAGGGTGGTTATCCCCCGATGTTGATGTGACGATTTTCGGGCCATCAACACGCTTATGCTTATGAAATATTTCATTCGCATTTGTATGAATCTCGTTGAATGTGTGTTATTGTGTTAATTCATCACTTTAACTTGTGGACTATTTTGCATCTTAGCTTGTGATGTCATTACGCTTGTGTGTTCCTTTCAAGATGTGTACTGTTACATGCTTCCAAGGGGCACGCGTCCTTTTCCCTTAGTGTGTTGGAATCTTCATGCATCATACTTGACTCTCTATAGGGTCACACACTTTCTCTCACCCAAAGTTATCATACTTCACTCTGTGTGTTTTTGCAGTTAAGGCATAACATTACCACATACTGTTGGGACTCCTACTCCAAATGGTGTGAGGTCTAGTTGGGACTTCATATCGGGGAGATCCCCTTAATGTTAGCGGGTCCAACACCATCAACAGGACATCAACTATTTCCTTCTCTTTTGCTATGTGAATACGTGATTTCTTACCTTTCCTTGTTGATTTAGTTCCACCCTATGTTACCATACCTAAACCACAATGGACCTTCTCCTACCAATAATATCGAACCTCCAAACCAAGATTTCAAGTTGTACCTCATACTTTAATATTTTAAATATGAAAATGGAGCAAAATTTATCTCAAGTGATCCCATCACATTCACATTGTAGCTATCTTTATCTATTATATTCCATAGTGATGGGCATAGCTAGAGAAGAAGGATAGAGTCCTTCCTTAATTAGATTGATTAACCCCACCCCACTTTACCTTCAAAGAAGAATAAATACACTACCCCGAGTTTAACACCACACCCCTTATTGCATAATTGATTGAAGTGAAAGATACCTAAAAGGGATTAGAATTTGCAATAATTTACCAGTCATATCTAGTGATGATGAAGGGGATGCCACCATATCTTGACACAATTTCGAAAGGGAGATGGATGTATCTCCTTTGGATTTTGACGCCTTTAGATAAGATTGAAGCTTGTGCTCCCTTGCGTCCTCCCGAAAAAATTATTATATTTGTTCGATTCCATTTCCATCTTGATTCCCTTTTGAGCCTACCTAAGAATCGAGCCTTGGTGGTTTGACACCCTAGGAAAGACTCCACCCCGCCCTTCCGGTTACTTACCCTTCAAATAATTCAATAAATCCACACTTTGAAACCTTTGATTGCCACCCCTTATATATTTCTCAAATGGTAAAAGACCCTCTGCCAGCAAGTGACCCTATCTATGACATATAGAACAACTGAATGGAATACCGTCATAGTTCAGGCTTTGAATGAAGGACTCAAACCTTTACTGATATCCAAGTGGTGGGATTCCTTCCCCAAGATCTAAAAAAACAAGATACCGAGTCATGACCATCCAACTTGTCTACTTAAAAGTCATGTTTTCATGAACAATGAAACCAAGAGAATTACCAATCAACCTAAATACCTCTCATGATCAATATATAATGTGTAGTATGGGATATACACATACACTAGTGCTTCGTTTCATGGAGATTAGGTTTTAATGAAAACTAGATTTGAATCCCAATACAAAGGTCAAAATTGAATCTTCAAGGCATCTTCAACTAAGTACAAAGAGATTATGAACCACCCTCATGCAAGCACATAATGATTTAGGTATAATAGAGTATTCCTTTCCATTAGTTTGCAATCCATGCCTTCAATCTTAATCATTGAAATTCCTTCTGCATACCCTACCACCTATCGTCTTGTCTACCATAGACACCACCTCATTTAACCTCACTCCTCTCCCAAGACCATGTTTACTAGCTCCCCACTTGCTCAATACACCTCCTTTCTTCTTCTGTCCTATAACCTCCCATACTTCTTCCGTCCTGATTTTCTACTCCTCCTACCTATTTTAATCTTTGCAACATTGAACTTGAAATCTCTAAATTCTCTTAGAAGCAATCTCCTTTGCTGAACTTGAGTAACCCTAGGCCACACCCCATAAACCCTTCTTTGTATCCTCCTTGAAAAGTTTCACTATAAGTATTAAATAAAAATTGTTCTTCATCTCCCAATTTTGCCTATGAGCCCTCCACAGACTCTTCCCTTGCCTAGTTCTGCACAAAACCCTTCTCATTCTAATCAACCCTTTGCATAATGAAATAATCTTTCACTTCCATAGGGTTCCTCACCTATCCTCATATATGTATACCCTCCAAATGCTGAGATTTGTTGTCCTTCATAACTAAAACACCCACTAAAAATAAACCTAGACCAACACATGTTAGCATCTTACACCCTAAAGGATGACCCCTCTCAATTTCTCCTTCTCCCAAGATCGTAATGAGGAGCTCTTACTCTTAGATCCATGGGAAATTTGATTGAAATACTTCCTCCCAATGGCACATTGATGCATAGTCGAGGTAGCTTCCCTAGGTTGGAATAATGTCCTATCATATCAATTTCACGTCGATATGATGATACATATAACATTACCCATACTAGACCATGGTTTTGGCACTGCTCCAAGTGTCACCATGTAATCGTTTAAGAAGAGAGTAGGATTTTGCTTGATTATTCGATCTCATTCCTAGGTCCCACACAAAGGTTGATTAGAAAGGGCACTTTCAAACTAGACTCATGGCAAAAGAGCAAAATTTAAAAGCCCACTTTTGATCTACCAACTACACACTCTCATAGATTTGTTAATATAATACAAATTCTCATTTTGATTAAAAAATGATTTATGTCATTACAAATTGTTCATGACTTACTTTAGTATGATTAAAAGTTAAAATAGCGACATTACAACATTGTACATCACAATGGTGTATGTTGGGTATTACATGCACACTGTGGGCAATGTAATTGATGTGTATGAAGAGATATTGAGCACCACATGTCATAAAAACTTAGTGCATTGGTATAATTTTTTGGTAAAAATACATATTGTTTTATGATGCATTGTGTTCAGTTTAGTACATTATCATTATGAAAGTTCCTTACTATGGTATTCACTCTCTACTGATCCTAGCTCATGGAGCATTGGTGCACTTCCCATCAAGTGCAATGATGTACACCAAGGACAAATTGGAGCAATGAAGACCAATTTCTGCAAAACCTCCCCTTACCACCTTTACCATAACCTCAATTAAAAGGCCCTCACAAATGAGAAACTCTACAAATTGCTTCCATGAAATCCTCTGCAAAAAATCCATTTATTTATTGTGAGAGACAAATAATTATTAATAAATATGAATGATACAAGATTGGATACACAAAGAAGAATGTTGTCTTTATATAATCGTAGGTGACACACTCATCCCAACAAACACGACTTTACATATTGATTAATAATAAAATTATGTTTAGTAGAAGTCCTAAGATCTAAGAAAGTTTTGTCTACAAAATAGGGATAATCATAAAATTGTTCTACATAAACACATTGATATTATAAATAACAATTAGAAGATGATACTAAAGCCACCCTAGATCCATCTTAACTCTAGATCTATCAAGTGTCGAGAGGGATCAAATCTATCGAGATACAAACTTTTCCTCAAATTTAATTATTTTTGTTATGATTAATGTTAATCATATGATTTTCCCAATAGATTCACACTCAAATTTATTGAAATTGCTTATTTTTAAGTAGGAGAAAGTAATCACCCACACAGGTGAAACCCTCAGGAGTTATGTTGTGTTATTGTGTCATGATAAATTCTAAATATAACATATTTGAATGCAAAAGAATTCTAACAATATATTGATAAATTAAAATATTTGTTTTGCAGAGCAATAGAAAGTAGTTACTCACGTAGGTGAAACACTCAGGAGTTTCAACTCTCTGAAATTTTATCTACAATATATTGATAAATTACATGTATAAGCTTCTGATAATTTTATCATTCACATGTGAAGATATAAAGAAATACAAAACATATAAAAAATACCTTAACACAATGACAAAGGACATACCTTAACACAAATTCCTTGTTGCTGATAATTTTCTTGATATTGTTGGATATTTGGAAGCCCTTCTAGATCACCCACAGAGAGAAAAGTCCTTCTAGATCACCCATAGAGAGAAAAGTTGACTTTGTTATTACATTCATTGCATTTTGAGAAGTGAGAAGTAAATTGAAATATTAGTATGCAATATTTAGAGTTGTGATTATTCAAAGAGGCATGTGCTAATATTTAACATTTCAAATTGTAATTTTTAATTACTATAATTCTTAATTCAATAGTTTCATTTTTCTTAATTAATAATCATAATTATTATTTTAATTATAATTTTTGCACTGACATGACATAACATAACATTACATGCCTTTACAACGTCTCCCCCATATTGGGTTGAAGAGCGTCTCTCAATGCAATAATATGATGCAATATAGAGACGATTCATGGAATTTGGATTCACAATACAAAGATAAGTTCTCTCATTTTTTTTTGGTTCAATTTTTTCCCATATGTGAAATGTTGTGACCAAATGTTCTTCCATACACAAGGTTTCTCTCTCACACTAATGTTTCTATTTTTCATGAAGTTGTGAATTAAATCTCTAGAGTAATCATACAAATGTAGCACATAAATGCATAGATCCAAAAAATAACAAGTAGAGGATGATGTTAGAATAATAACACAATATAAATCTTGAACTTGGAGTTTGGTTTTGTCATATGAGATCTCCAAATAACACTACCTCAATTTTTTGTGATTTCTTTTGGATTCGCAATGGGGTGACCAAATTTTCTTTTGTGCACAAGGTTATGTTTGAGATATCCCCATGTAGTGTTTAGGCTTCAACTTTACTATTGCAAATAGGTTTGGTTTGAATTTGTTCTTGGTTTTTGATGTCATATTTGTGATGGTCAAGTTCATTGCTCAAATATTTCTACAAAAGTTTAAATACTTGACAAATAGAAATCCAAAATTGAAACGTCTTGCAAATAAATGAACCCAATTTTGGGAAGGAAGGGATGAGAGTTGTAAAGCCTTGTAAACACTACCATGACATCTCAAACTAGGTATATCCCCTTCCTTTTTCACAAGATGCGTACACAAACAATCAAGCAAGCGCAATCATATTGAAACCAAGCAATTAAGCATAAGCACCTTCCAACCAATCAGCCAATATGTTTATAGGAAGGTTATTACCCATGTAATGGTCCTTATTAGAATAAAGATCACAATGTATCAGGGATTATATGCTATTGCATACCAATTGTCACTACCACTTTGAAATAGACGAGGGAGATATTATAGTTGTAACATCAATGTTAAGATGCCAATGGATTGAGTTATGGTCGCATGTTTTTTTTTTTCTTCTTCTTTTATGAGTAAAGTCTATTCTATTGATATTAAAAAACAAAAAGATATATACAGAGAGGATTGAACCTCTGAGAGTGCCTTGGCCATCTCTCTGTCAAGAAAGCTTTACAAAACTGATTGTTCCTTCTGCTCTTACAACTGATGAACATATCCTGTGAAACTAGAGCAGAACTAGAATAAGCTAGAAGTGGGCCTAACAGTACTGAAGGATTAAACTAAAATCCAGATTACAAAGTGAAAACATGATTAATAACTGGGCTTTTAGCCAAAAATCTCAAAATTCTTGCCTCCGGTTGGCCGCTAGCTGGATATCGCCTTGCCCAACGACGTGACACTGAATCAAAAAAATTGGATAACCAAAAACAGAGTGGCTGCCTTGAATCTTCAAACACTGTGCTGACATTTACTTGGGTTCATCAGGGCCCTGATACTTCTCCTCGTCCGAGGCACGCTCCCAAGTGACCATCACTCCATCTTCGACATCTGTTGGATTTTCTCCTGGGGGGAGCTTGAGATACAAAATATTAGGGTAGGTGTTATTTGGCCACCTTTCCATCTTACTTGCCTGAGCCGAGGCCTGCGGAGTTCCGGCTATACCTTGAGACTCCCCTTCCATCCCCTCTACAGGAGGATTAATACTGTGTTCCTCCAACCGACTCTGCACCGAATTGGCCAGAGGAGAGAGAGACTGTTCCTTTGAATCTGACTCTGCGCTGATGAGATCCTCCTCCTACGACGAATTGACCAGAGGAGTGGGAGAGTGTTCCTTCGATGATGCCTCCGGGCTGACTAGATCCTCCTCCTCTTCTGAGAAGATGACAGTAACCATAGCAGTGATAAGTGGTTGGGTCAACCGGCTTTTGAAATGGAATTTGGCGGTCTGCACCGAGTTGTTTATCGAAGAGCCAGACTCTTCAGAGGCCTAGGAGGGTGGATAGGCTAGGGCGAGCGGAGAAATGCGTTGAGGAGTTGGGCTGCCTCGTCCTCCCGACCCTCCCCTAAGACCCGAATTGCGTCCTCTCCTAGGAGTTGCTCTGAGGCGAGGAGCCATGTGCACTTGGTTCTGCCGGATATACACACTCGAAAACAGAGGGTGAAGGAACAAAGGCAGAAAAATGGCAATATGCTAGACCGAGGACTAGCCAGAAGAAAATGAGACCCCAGTTCTTAGCCCACCAGCAACCAATTCAGCAACCCAACTGTGCTTATTTGCCACTATATTAAGCCCGTCCCTCACCCAGGCCACTACAGCAGGATTAAAAACAAAAGAGGGACTGCTATCGGGTTTGAGACGCCTAACATCAATTGTGGAGACAGAGAGGGATTGCGTTGCGCTTACCTCCAGCAACCGAGAGCGAGACCAGGGTGACTTCGCCTGAGGGCGCTGCAGCTTCCCTCGCGAGCAAGACCAACCTGAATCGCCCCTGCTACTAACCTTTAGCATATACAAACCATCAACTGCGTCTTCCCCTGTGGATAGGCTCGCATCGGGTCTCCATAAAAGCACCAAAGTGACCGCCATCATCATCTGGCTTGTCAACCCAACATCCTCCGTCTGCATACTTGGGGAGTGCATCGGTAATAAATTGCAGTGAATGCCTTTCACCTCACACTGGATATGAGCCCGAGACTCGTCCTCCGCCACCTGCCAGCTGCTGTCTACGCGTGGCTTCATCGTTAAAATCATTAAAGGCTAATGAATTCACTCGCATCCGGGTAGTTATGGTCGCATGTTAAGCAAATGCAAGTTTTCTTATAGTGACCCAAGTTTAGTTCCTAGTAGATGGGGAATCTTCACAGTGACTTGTCCCATGGGTATAATTTTGTTAACTCTAATTCGATCTCTAGTAAATAGAAATGAATTCTAATAGTGGGTTGGGGAGAAATAAGTCCTTAATTTTGACCAAACAATAAGGGACATTTTGAGGGGGAAAACATACATAAATGCCACAAAAAGAAAAGGTTCCAATGCAAAAAAGAGACTTTAACCAAACAATAAGGGCTTTTTGGGGGAAAATCAACAATAATACAAAGATGCCACAAAAATAAATCGACCTGTGACAAAAAAAGGTAGGAATAATAAAGCTTAAGTTGAGAGATAGTTTGAACTAGACCTAGCTTGGGTAGTTGAGAGAAATTGTTACCCTCTCCACCAAGATTCCACTCCTGCTTGTGGCATGGTTACCTCCACACATCGACTAGAGTTAGTGAGAGATCAATGAAGTTAGTGAGATACAAACAATTTCACTCTCACTAATTTTTTTCCATCCCTTTAAACACTTAATAAATTTAAAGTTAAAATAAATCTTTACTCATCCATATCTAAAATCATTAAATATTTAATTAATTATATATATGCGATTCAAATCCCTTAACCTTGTAAAATATACCATACACCATAAACATCTCTTAATTTTTCCACATAATATTCCAAATAAAAGTTGAAACGATGGTGAGCCCCAACTCCTCTTTTGCCACTTTCGGTGTTTATTTAAAAAATGTCAGCGTCCAGTGCTAATTGTATCCATTATGCTTCGACACGGTTGCTGGTAGCTTAGCAATACAGACGCGAATTCCGTTGTTCCGGTATCTTTCGGAGGCGTTTTAACAGTCTCCCACGGTGGTCTGTGTTCCTCCCTGCCATTTAATTCCCCAATTATTCCAGGTACTCACTTTCATGTTTGCAAAATTTTAGTTTTCTTCAAGAATGATTTGCTATGTGTTCATCTTGCATTTATTGGTTACCGAATCAGTGCGGATATCCATCCAGTGCATTTAGTCATGGATGTCTTCCTTAACTAATGATTACTGGACTGGATTGAATTGAATTGCTCTCAATAAATTTAGGGAGACATCTCTATTGGGGTATGCATCTGAAAGATGAAATTATTCTACTCTAAAACAGAAGGCCATTACGTTGCGTGCTATTCTTCATATACCTTTAAGCTTGGTAGGTTCCTGCTTGTCAATCTCAAACCCTAATTGACTTGTTATTCTCCACTGGTAACGCCGATATAATACCAACAAATAATGTGCATTTTTCTTTTTTACCCTTTCTCCGAAGCCGAAGCAAATTGTAAGCCGCTTACTTTTCCTGAGACTGATAGACGAAGACCATTTCATTTATTTATTTATATTTTTCACCGCGTCCTTTAAACTCCAAAAGCATTACCTTTTGGATCTAATGCTCCATGCACCACAAGCAGTCCGCTTTCATGACATAGGCACTTTCGATTCGGCTGAGCTCCCGCGACAGTGGGTTACTCTTCTGTCAAAATCACTGTGTCTCTGAGGATTGAAATTTGGTAGATTGTTCCAACCACTTGTTTTTGTCTCTGGGAAGATTGTAACTTGGTGGATTGCCCCAATTGCTTATTTATTTCCATGGGAGAATTGAAGCTCGGTGGATGGTTTGACATCTCACGGATGGCTTGACATCTCACTTCCTTCACTGCTGAACCGGGACCCCGTTCGCAAAGACCATTTGATCTGATAATGGTTGGTATTAAATAAATGAACGTGTAGTATTTTTTTCTTGGCTAGTCACATTATGTTTAGCAGAGATTTAATCCATTCTTCATATTAAATTGCATCTGGAATTACTGCCCAGTTTAGGTCAGCATTATCGAATCTTTTGATGTTTCTGTTCTGTTATATTCAGACCAAGGTATTGCTTGCTCACTCTTTATTAAAAGAACAACGGCATAGCCTTTTCTCTTATAATCACAAGAGGGGCTTCCTTTGTGGACGGTGTTTTTTTCTTTGGTCATTAAAGTCAGTAATCATGGGCTGTTCACTGATATTTCTTTCATGTCATGACAGTGTTGTCATGCAAAAATATAATGCTGAATTAAAAATTAAAAATTAGAGGCATCTTTGTTCAGGGAGCTCTTTCTCATTGGTCATTTAAGTCAGTAATCCATGGGCTGTACATTGAGATCTGTTTCAGGTCATTACACTGTTGTCATGCAGAAATGTAAGTTGTAACGTTGTTGAATTAAGAATTCAAATTGTAATTTAAAAAACTGTATGCTAATATTTGATTTATCCAGCATTATGTTAAATAGACAGTTTACGTCACCCTTACTTGGGAACGTTCGTGTATCTAGAGTTTTTGCGTCAGCTGAACTTTCTATCCACTACTAGACGTTCCAGTATATCCTGTATGCTTTAAGTTGCAAAATCACTTCTTTTCTGCCATATTTCTCTTGCTTTATATAGTTCCTTCTCCAATTTGTAAGAGTTTTGCTTGGTCTCACTTAATGATATTTATATATTGACAGGAAAACATGTTTTAATTTGCAATTTTAATTGTCAGTTTTTTTGTTGAATATTTATGTTGAGCAAGTACCAGGAGACAGATGACATATTACTGTGTCTTAAGATAACATAGAAGCCTCACTGAGTTGGTTGTAGATTGATTGAGTGAAGGAATCCATGGATTGTTCTTTGCAGGTTCATTCATTGGAAATCCAAACTGATTGAAAAATTCAACTGTTTTCACAATGGTATGCAATGTGAATTTTATTTCCACTCATATACTTTTCCAAATATGAATTTTTTATCGGAATTTAGTTGCCTTATTTCAGCCTAATAGAATACTGACGTGAAAGGAACATCTGATCTCCTCCTTTTTTCATGTTTCGATTTCACATAAAATAAAAAACTAGTCTCAAACAATGTGTGCACTAAGATCTGATAATATTAGGAAATGGTTGCAGTTTTTCGGGGGTTATGGATATCCTGCTACATCATTCGAGCAGACTTATAGATGTTATCCGGCTTCTTTTATTGATAAGGTATTGTTTTTACTATTAATTTTTGATATTGCAGATTAAATATATGATAGTAAATCAGGTTTTCTAATTTGTCTCATTTATATACGTGGTTAAGTTTCCCCTATCTACTAGTGTGTTTCCAGAAATAAGAGAATAGAAATTAAAGTTACCATCAGTGAAATCCCTTATTTTAAAGAAAATAATTTTTTTTATATTGAAATAAAAGAATTTCCAGACTGCCCCAGCTGTATCTGTAAGCAGGGTGTTATACAGGGCTTTCTAGAAAACTTACAAATTGCGAGTTGATTACAACTAATCAATGCCAAAGATGGTGTTTTTAATAGATTGGGAGTTTTGCCCCATAGATTGTTGGGGATGAATTGCCCATATGGTCGATTATCATGAATGCATTGATCTGTTTGTGTGAGTATGCAGATCAGCGTCCCATGTGTGAACTACCCGTTTTGGTTTCTGTATCTCTTATATATTCTATTTCATTCCTTGCATTTTAATTCCTTTTTGACACTGTCAATTGAGTCTTTGTCTCCTTGAGCTTCTGTTTGCATGTGCAATGTGCATTGATCTGTTGAAGTGACTGTGCCTATCAGCTTCCCATATCTGAAGTAGCCATTTTGGCATCTGCATCTCTTATATATTTTGTTTCATTCCTCACATTTTAATTCCTCCTTTTGGATACTGTCAACTGTATCCATTAAACTTTATCTCTTTGAACTTCTTTTTGTATGTGCAATTTCTTTTGTTGAGATAATTAATTTCAATCTTAGAAGCGTTAGACTGCTTGGTTGAGGGGTTGTTCTGTCAGTTGAGTTGATGTATCTGAACTTTCAGTTTTTTGGCAGCATCTTAGAAGGTTCTGAGCACTGTTTAGAGCTTTGTCATCCTCATAGCTTCAGGAATAGGGAGCACAAACATAGATTTACCAGAGGAATGCATCAAGAATGGTGAAATATTATTGGGGTACCTGCCTCCTTTATAGCAGAGAGATTGGCTACCCCATCAATTTCAAATTCAAATTTCTTGAGACATGTCCAAACCAACTGAGCGTTCCTTGACCTGTCTCATATGGGTGCAAGTCCTTTGCAGATAGTGATGATATTGGCCAGCCAATCCAATTTCAAATTCAGATTTCGAGACATATCCATAGCTAGCTGGCTCAGCCTTCCTTGAGCTGTCTGATGTAGGTGCAAGTCATTTGCAGAGGTGATTTATTTTCTAAAGTCTTAATCAGTAAGGTTGAATTGCCTGAGATTGTCTAGCCCATGAAATTTCAAGTGCAAATTTCTTGAGACATATCCAAAGGTAGCTAACATATCCAAAGTGCGACATCTTGAAATAAGAATTTTGATTCTGCAAAGTACTAGTTTCCCCTCAAGTGAGTAAACTTAAACATTTGTTTCCTTTGCCATTTTCTCCCTTGGACCAATCACCTAGTCCACATCTTTGGATCCAAGAGACCTGCCTTGATTGGTATTCATCTTATTAATGAGTCTCAGGGCAGTTTAATTTGTATTCATGTTGTTCACTAGTCTTGGGACAGATTAATTTTATGTAGTCATAAACTAAGCTCTAAAGTTTGCTGACTTCACCTCTTGGATTGAATTGTTTTTTGTTGAAGATAGTTATATTTATTAATATCCAAATCCTCCAAGAGCAACATTTTTTTTTTCTCACCATGTAGGAAATACCTTTATATTCCATGTCACGAATATACATGTTTTGGTCCTCGAGGACTATTCATTCTCAAAAACAAGGCTCAAAGCTATTACATGAAAGCTCGTCATGTCACTTGTAGGAATTGAACCTGGGTGGGGAGGATCCCAAACATTCCCCCCAACCACCTGAGATGAACCCAATTGACTATAAGAGCAACATCTTAAAATAAGAATTATTATTTTGGAAAGCTTTCTCTTCCTAGTAATAAAAATAGCATCCTAATCTGCAAGGAAAATATGGTGCTCAAAGATCAATACCATTGCTAATGCGAACATACAAATCTTTTTTTGACAGGGTAAAACTATCTGCTCCAATGATTCTTATTTTTAGACGGACTGGTCAGCTTGAAGTTCACTTTATTAATCTCTTTTATAAGTATTTAGTTGTTAATGTTTTTTATGTGCAAGGAACTAAACAAAGGTAAGTCTTTCTGACAGGCTTAAAAAACTGCTCCAATATTTCTTATTTTTAAGACATTAATTATCTTGAAGGTCATTCAAGTCATCTCTTTTACAAGTATTTAATTGTTAATGGCTTTCTTTATGGGTAAGTAACTAAAAAAGATATTCATTTATGGGATAGCTCGGGGTTCCGAATTTCCCACATTCAAATTTGAGGCTCAATTTACTCCTATAATCAATGCAATCCGACTGTTTTTCCCTTACAATCGAGCTTTCTGTATCTAAAATGAATAAATTTGACCTGTGTTAGATTTGTACCTTGCTTTGTTCAGTGTTATCTCTTCTCTTGGGAGGAGGTTTGATTGCCTTCATTTGTTGGCTGCTCCTTGCCTTTGAATTTGCTACAAATGCCTTCTCCTTGGTTGTGATCTTCATCATATTGTTTGTGTCTTTGCTCTTGTAACATTAATCCAGAAACCTTTCCAAAAGACCAATCTCAGGCTTGTAAGGTGATCAGTGGCTGTGCTGCCTTCTTGCAATTTTACTGCATGTTGAGAACTATAGCTCAGACAGGGACTTTCGCACAGGTTCGGTGTGAACATGCGAGAAGTAGTTTGAGATATTTTCAAAAAGTGCTTCTATTTTGTAATTTGTTTTAGCAAAAAAAGGGAAAGTCTTATATTTAGTTGTTAAGTCTAAAAAAGTGTCTTTCATGCATGTATGACTTAGGCTAGGAGTACACTCAAGAATAGATAAGGGTTTTGGTTTTAGCTAAAAATATAAAGACAGGTCAAGATAGAGGTTTTCGCACACATCTGTGTTGAAGAAAACGTAACTAGGTTTGGTTTTCATTATGACTTGTAAATATAATATTATGAAAGAAACATTTATTATTCCTTATGGGTTTCATGAGCAGGATGTGTGTGCCATAGGTCAAGTGGATCTACTTGATGTCTTAACATAAATATTATGGAAGTCATGTCAAAAGATCTATGCTTCAAATGAATGTGTGTCACTATCCCTTGCAAGTCGGCCTAAAATGAAAAACAGTGATCTCCTCAAGTTGGCCCAGCTCATGGCTCACATGTCAGCCTAATATATGTCAACACTGGCTCATATACATGACGCATGATGTGACATTATAAGCTCAGAACTTCGGATCATCTCTGAAGAAGAAAAAGCAAAGAAGGAAGACACAGAACCGCTGTAACTCGGAGAAGCTCGGATAACAAGTCTGTCTCTCGGTGAAGTGCAGAACACAGTCTATCCAACGAAGAAATCATCACAGTAAGGACGTCTCTCGGTGAAGTCTGTCTCACAAACACGGAAGATCTATACTCTCTAGGTGTAAGACTGTTGTATCACTCCCAGCATAACGAAGAACTCAACACACTGTCAAGTGAAGAATTGTGGTAGCCAAGAAGCAGTGAACTGTGTTAAGAAGATGAATGCATAAGGAGGCCGAAATCTGAAGGAGTGCAGTAAAGGCTAAAGACTGTGGAACAAAGGTCGGATAGTGCAAGGGATAGTGACAAGCATATTGAAGGTAATCTTTAGTCAAAGATTTGTCAAGGGTCTTGATATTCATACACTAAACATCTATAAGAAGAGATTCAAAGGTTTTACTCTCATGAGGAGAGGTTTTGCCCTGGCTTGGAGCCAACATACTGTGTACATGTTCTACTGTTGATCTTCTATTTGGATAATTGTTTGAAGAACACTCTAACATAATGAAGATAAGCATTTAAAAGAGAGACAACACAAACATTATCAATAAGTTTTGAAGAAGAATCACTAAGCCATTATTTGCCCTAGATTCTTCAACAATTTGAGCAGGTGAGCAGTTGAGTGAGCGAGAGGGAGAGGGGGCATATTTGGCTAGTGTGTAGTTTCATATAGGAATTGTATAGCTTTGTACAGCCGTATGGCAGTTATTATAGTTGTACGGACTGTATAGATTTGCACATTTGTACAATCATCCAGTATAGGCATGCAAACAAGCTATACAGGCCATGGAATCCGTATAGTTGTACAACAGGCCAATATTCACTGAACAGGTTGTTTTGCTCTTTAGGGTGATTTTGTTAACTGTGCAATGCTGCTTTTTCTAGTAGCTTGTAGAGGTTAACTTATAAGTTTTTCGAATGAATGGAGAGCTGATTTTGAAGGAGTTGACTTTAATCTTCCGCTGTTTAATTTCCAGCTATTGTGTGATGGATACTATGGTCTGAAATAAGAGAAGGCCAAGCGGATGATCAGGGATACTATAAAAGATCATCTAATCCCTCGTATATTCAAGAAAAAGATGGTGAAAGAGATGTTTGATGCCTTGGTTAGCCTCTCCTTCTAGAGTGAGAACATAAATAGGAAGATGATATTACGGGGCAAACATTATGGATACTATAAAAGATCATCTAATCCCTCGTATATTCAAGAAAAAGATGGTGAAAGAGATGTTTGATGCCTTGGTTAGCCTCTCCTCCTAGAGTATGAACATAAATAGGAAGATGATATTACTGGGCAAACTTAGATCCATTGAGATGATCATATCAGGAACATTCACCAGTTACCTTATGAAGGTTACACAGATTTGTCATCAACTTGCAACAGTGGGGGGGAAGGTCACAGATTTGTGATCAACATGGCACTGAATGGATTCATAGCTTCATGGAAATTAATTTCAAACGTATTTGTGCTTGGGAGAACCTTGTGCATCATAGGGCATGATTATATTTAGGAGGAGACTTAGATGGAGTCAAAGGCCAACAAGAAGGGTGGTAATGAGAAGTGAGAACCTAGTTCTATTTAGACAATGGAATAAGAGCAAATGTAAAGGACCTAGCAAGGGTGAAGGAAAGAGTGAGGAGTCAACCTCATAGCCAAAAAAGGAGGACACGAGTAAAATCAAATGCTTCATTTGTCATAAGCTAGTATTTATGCATCACATTGTTTGGAAAAGAAGAAGGGTAAAGGGAAGCAACAACATAAGCAGGTAGTATTTCAAGGGATGCATGGTAAGTGGATAGTGGGGCATCTCAACATATGACATTAATCTAACAATTGTTTTCTAGTTTGAAGAAGCATGGCTTAGGAGGAGAAGTTGAATTTGGTGATGATGTCAAGTACCTAATGATAGGAGTTGGTACTATTCCTTTCCAGCTCAAATCAGGTAATTATTTAGATTTCGATGATGTCTTGTTTGTTCCAAGTCTCGAGAAGAATTTACTTTCAGTTTCCATCATAGAGGACAAAGGGCTTTGTAATGTAGTTCAAGAACAATTAGGTCCTCATTAGGTCGAAGGATTCTAACTTGGATACAACTCAGGCAATGGGGGTCAAAAAAGTAATTTGTACATGTTGTAGGGTGAATTTGTTTGAGCCTTGGTGGATAATAGTTTCGTATTGTGCAAATTGCAACACAAGAGGATGGGGCACTTGTATGACAGGTCATTGCCTAAATATTTTTTTTTTCAAAGGGGTGGATAGTAATTTGATATTAAAAAGAAAATCTGGTTTTTGGGCCGGAACCCTTACATAGTTCTTCATGCTCCACATATGTACTACATTCAAATGTCCAAATTAATATGCCTGTGTTTATGACATTTTTTCGAACTATTCTAAAGAGGTGTGTACTATATTCCTTACGAAAAACTCCTAATAACAATTTGTACCTACATAACATCAAAAAACTTAAAGGCTTAGTAAATTATCTGGCAGATGACAATCTTGCCTCTTCAATTTCTCCTAGTAGCTCGGCTTCGTCATTCTTACTCTACTGCTCCTGCCCCCGCGCTTTTCTATCCTTCTTTGGTACCTCTTTGTTCTCTGCCTCTTCCATTGTAAACTTTGCTCCACTGTTTTAATTTTCCTCTGCATCTGCAGTCTAATATCCATTGCTGCCAATTTTGTTCTGACCTTAGCTTGAAAATTTTCCATTATGCTCTGCAACAATTCATACTTAGTGTTCATTAACAACTAGTATGTCTTCCTTTCCTATTCCTCTGCATCGCTCCTTTGGTTCAGTGTCTTCAACAACCCTTCCATTGCCTCTAGCAGCCTTTCTAGCAGTTGGTTCATTTTTGTTTGTTCATTCCTGTCTGAAGATCTCTTTAGGTTCTCCATGGGAGGTCTGAGTTGCACTACTTCTTGACTTCCCGTGGATGTTCTCCTCCACTGCTTGTTTACGCAAATATTCGAAGATAATGTAATGCGAACTCGGATATGAATCGCACCACAACTGCCTCCACTTGATGCCTGCTGCTGTGCATTAGCATGAACACTTAACAACGCTGTCGTGTGAGTTTGATTACGAGGAACACCATTTCTAATATATCCACCACTGCCTCTATTCTGCCACCCAATGCATTAATGTGCAGTGTTACAAATCCATGTCTAGATATCGTTGATTGTCCTGATAAGATTGATAGTTGATATGAAGGGATTGGGGGATTAATTCCGTTATGAAGATTATTGAATGTGTTAACATTGCCAATGCACTTCCTGCCTTTTTATTCCAATTATCACCTTGAGATATTAAATTTTGTGACCCCCTGTGCTTATGTGAGGTTTTGTTCCTATGCTAGATGTTGCAATGATTTATACAGTGGTACCTGCTTGTTGATCTTCCTGGTTGAGAAGTAAATGAGGGCTGCCATTCCTTCATTACAGTCATCGGAGTGCAGGCCTGGGTCCATTGATTTCTAAGGTAATTGAATAAGGTATCTCCCACCTTATATTTCTGAATATTGGTTCAGTTGCGGTTGCCTTTACATGAAGCTCTTAGGCCATATGATTGACAATTTGTTTCATGGCAAGGGAGAGGTTATTATTAACCTTTCACCCGATTCTAGGGAACCCTGTTCAAGCATAACCCCTTTGTTTGCCAATGTATCAGCAGTGCTATTCAATTGCCCATACACATGGAAGAAGTCAATTTGTTCAAAACGATGGGTTTGTAAAACAATCCTTTACAATATAAGAGAAGGATCAAACTTTTTCCATGCCCTTGCTTCCAACACCCGTCAGATTACAGTCATTGAATCTCCAAACACTATAAACTTGTAGATTTTCCTTGCTATCACTGATTCTAATCCCTGCCAAAGAGCTAGATATTCAACCTAGTTGTTAGTTATGATGCCCAAACCCCAAGCAAATTGTGTCTCTATTTGTTCACAAGGCAAAGGATAACCCCTCTCACTCTTGCCACCCCTGGATAGGGCATTGCCTATATTGAGGGGGATGATCACGAGTTTTCTAGAGTTCGTTATTGAGCAACCTAGTGTATGCAGAGGGTGTGGTATTAAGAAGTGAAGGCCAAGCAAATGATCTTCAAGAGTTCAAGGGTTTTTTCAACAAGGCAAGAATCAAGAGAGAGCTGATAGTTTTGTATAGCACATAGCAGAATGGGGCTATTGAGCAACATGGTGTATGCAGAGGGTGTGGTATTAAGAAGTGAAGGCCAAGCAAATGATCTTTAAGAGTTTGAGGGTTTTTGCAAGAAGGCAAGAATCGAGAGGGAGATGACAGTTTTGTATAGCACAGAGCATAATGGGGTTGCAGAGCAGAAGAATCAGTCCATCATAGGGGTTGTTAAGGCCATGATAAGATTAGATCCATTATAGGGGCTGCTAAGGCCATGATGCATGAACATTACTTGTTGATGTTTCTTTGGGCAGAGGCATGCAACATCTTGGAGGACAAGACACCAAAGGAGGCAGTCATTGGTGTGAAGTGAGAGGCGAGTCATTTTTTCATCTTTAGTTGTCTAGTTTATATCCATGTATTGGTAGAGAGGAGATCCAAGTTGGAGCCCTCAACACGAAGGGTTTATTTGTGGGTTATAATGGGACTTAAAAGGCTTACATAGTTTATATTCTAGAACAAAGGAAGATAATAATGAACTCAGCTGGAATGTTTTAGGAAGATTTTGCAGCTAGGAAGTCCCATAAGCCTATTCCAATGACACGATGAGAAGTAGGAAGTTTCTAAGGTTTAGCCAGGCTCATCAATTATTTCTAGAGTAGTACAATAACCTTGAGTTGAATGGTGGGAGATAGTAGCCCCTGCCACTTTTGTCAGGAGACTTTGATGATTCACTGAAACATTGAGGGATGCTCAGGAGCATATTGAGACTCCTAGGAGCACATTTAAAGAGAGAAAACCTTCGAAGAAGTTTCCAAACTACTTAGCGTTAATGAGTAGCATTTGTTAGTTTGTTAGGAGGGAACAAACTAACAAATGTGGTGGGACACCATGGTGGAGGAGTACACCTCCATCACGAAGAATGATGTTTAGGACATAGTGCCAAGATCAGAGGGGAAGGCAATTGTGAGTTCCAGGTGTTTCTACAAGATAAATCATGCAATAGATCGTAGCATTGAGAATTTTAAACTTCAAAGCGAAGATGGCAACATTGGGATGTTCAAAGTGAGGTTTGTGGTGGGAGGTATATGCCTTAGCTAAGCACACAAACACATTAGAGATGCCCAACTATAAAGTACTTTTCACAAAGGAATATAACAACAATGAGATGAATAATAGTACACTAACACAAGATTTATGGCCCAAAACATGTTCCTCATTAGTCCTTCAATAAGAAAACCATAGGGCTCCTATACAAGGGATCATGACCCTTTACAAACCCCAATACAATGTTATAATACAAGTCTGTCGTTTGACGAATAATCTAGGGTTGAGGCCAATTCCTTTAGGTCCTCATCTGCCCAACATACAATAAGATCAATTGTGCTTTGCCTACAAAAATACAACCAGTAGGATACTTAACTCACCTGGGCTTTGCTCCTTTAGCCCACGGTCCTCTACAGTTGACCAACTATCCTTTGCAACCAACTGTTAACCTTGTGTATCCTTCTACAAGTCGTTTGGTTTGTTGATTCTAACCTCTGTGAGCTCCCCTTCACTGCTACATCCTTCCTTTTCTAGCCTCTGCCAACTTTGTTTTTCCACCTATTCTTCTTGGCTTGCAACCTCCACAACAGGCCTCAACCACCTCTGTTCTGTCCTTGGCCTAGGGTTTTGAGCTACAACCCGTGGCCCTGCCTTCCTCATAACTGCGGCTTACTCTAGCCTCCAAAGCCAGCTCGCCCTACTCGGTCTCCAAGGAACCCAGAAAGCGTTTTGGGAAATTCCACCCGAAAGTGATTTTATTAAAATAATTAATATTTTAATGGGGTTTCTAACTCTAAACTTAGGAAAATTAAAATATTAATGGGTACTTAGAAAAATTAAAATATCAATGGGTATTAATCTAATTAGGGGTGGAACTTCTAAAAAAAGCCATGGATCAAGTCAAAACTATCTGAGCCTTTGCTTATGTTTTAATCTAGGCCATTGATTGCTCAACAGGAAGATATAAGAAGGGACTTGAGGGTCATTTGGAAAACACACCAAGTAGATACTCAGTTGCCCAAGAGAAATCGATTTTCTCACTGGTTGAAGTTCGACAAGAGAATCGATTTAGAGGGAGAGTTGTAGGCGGAGGAGAGACAATGATAGTTCAACATTAGTCAAGGAGACAGGGACGAAGACATAGAGCAACAAAAGGAATACTGCTGGGTAGATTGATGCTATGAGAGGCAACGCTGGCCTGAGAGGCACAGGCATTGCGTAGGCATGTCCAAAGGCTAGAGAAATTGACGTTGGGCAAGCCAGGGAGACGTAGAGGGTTAAGGAACCTCTCTCTCAGGTCAGACAGTCGTTCAAGAACGTTTGTAAATATTTCTCAGTTCTATACTGCTGGGTGAAATTTTGTACATGTTGATTTTTGCTGAAGAATAATAAAACCCTCATTCGCATTTGCTGCATCGGTTTTCCCGCATTGGGTTTTTCCGGGGACAATTGTCCAAAAATAATTGTGTTATGGTGTTTGTATATGTGCCAACATTTTTCTTACATTTAATTTCTGTAATGTTTTAATTGTGAAGGCTACAATAGAATATGTTTTGATATTTGCGTAAGAATACAGTGGATAACTTATCTTTGAAGTAATAAGTAGAGGAAGTCATATTAATCACTGCAGTAGGATTTCCATTTTAGAATTTTTCACATGGTATCAGAGCTACAGGGAAGCAGAAGAGAAAAGCTAAAAGATCCAACGCTGAAAAAGGAAGGGAATTCGAAATCCTTGCAAGGGCAGAAATTCGAATCTCCTAGAGGGTTGAGCAGTTCAAACCAAAGAGATTGGATTTTGTGGGAAAACTCTCTCTGAGTGAGCCGACAGAGAGGCAAGTCTTTTCAGTCGAAATTTATCAGTGGTAGAAGGAACAACGCAATAGAAGACTCAGTAAGGAAGATAGTTTTTTCCTACAGAAGTTGCTGGGATAGGTTAGTGTTTGAAATTGGCACAATATGGATACTCAAAATATCCAAGATTTGTCTACCAGATTAGATGAAGAATTCACATGGTTAGCTAATTCAGCATCAACGGATGTTTGGTACATTGATAGTGGGGCTTCAGAGCATATGATTGGAGTACGAGAACATTTCTTGAGCTACAAGAAAAACAGATGGACTTCCAAATAACTATGAGAAACAGAACGAAGTGTACTCCCGTAGGGAGAGGCACAATAGCTTTTTAGATGGAAGCAGGGATCGACATCCGAGCCACCAATGTTTTGCATGTGCTAGGATTAGGGATGAATCTAATTTCAGTGTCCCAGTTATAGGACAAGGGATATGATGTATACCTCATCGGAAAGAAAGTATACGTTAAGCATCCAGGTTGGAAGTTGAAAAAGCAAATTGGGGTTCGAAGCAACAAGTTGTATAGGTTTCAGCTTGAATCGCCAACGACACTGATAGGCAACAACTATAATGGTGAGAAGGAGCGAAATGAATTATGGTACAGGCGAATGGGGCACTTACACCATGGAGCACTAAGGATGCTCAGAGAGACTGTTACAGGGGTACCAATCCTAAGCAATGAACACGATGACTTATGCAGAGGATGTGTACTAGGAAAGTACGTTAAAGCAACTTTTCCCAGAAGTAACAATAGAGCAAGGGATTTATTAGGATTAATACACTCAAATATCTGTGGTCCTATGTCCACAACGACTCTTAGTGGTGGTGAATACTTCGTCATTTTTATCGATGATCACTCTAGAAAAACCTGGATCTATTTCTTAAACACCAAAGATGAGGTCTTTGATTGTTTCTAAGAGTTCAAGGCTCTTGTTGAAAATATGATAGGGAAAAAGATAAAGGTATTGCGTTTAGATAACGAGGGAGAATATACAGACAAGAATTTCATAGATTTCTCGCAAAGGAGGGCATCAAAAGAGAGTGGACAACTCCATATAACCCAGAGCAAAATGGAGTGGCAAAATGGAAGAACCGAACTATTGTTGGGGCAGCGAAGGCCATGTTGTATGATCAGGATCTACCTAAGTATCTATGGGCAGAAGCTTGCAACACGACAGTATATATTCAGAATATAACTCCTCATAAGGCATTGGGGAAGAGAATGCTCGAAGGAGTATTCACAGGGAAGACGCTGGATGTCGGTCATCTCAGGATAGTTGGAAGCATGGCCTATTGCCACATTCCAGACGAGAAGCGTAGCAAATTGGATCAAACTGCAAAGAAGAGGTATCTCCTAGGATACAACAAGACCTCAAAGTCATATAGAATCTACATTCCAGGCAGCAGGAAGATTGTAGTAATACGAGATGCAAAGTTCATGGAAGACAAATCTTTCAGGAAATCTCGTGACATGCTTGCAGAAGACCAGTTAGGGGATGTTCCATAAGTCTAAGAACAACAAGGGCAGCGAGAAGGACAGGCAGAAGAGCATACACTTGGGACAACTACAGTGACCAGTACCAGTATTTCCTCATGGGGGGAAATGCAGATGCTTCTCAATAGACAGAACAACAAAGTGGGGAGGAAGAATTGGTTGAACCTCCCACCATCAGTGGTAGAACGATCAAAGAAGTGCGGCAAACACTGAGGAATGCAGAGGAGTTTGTTGGAGCTCCTAAAGCTGAGAAGAGGCAACTCAGACAACTAGATAGATACCAAGCATTGGTAGCTCAGGTTGGAGAACCCTATAGTTTTCAGGGAGTTGTTCAACACCAAGTGTGGGTGGATGCCATGGTGGAAGAGTACAACTCCATCATGACAAATGATGTTTGGGAAGTAGTACCTAGACCAGAAAATAGATCAGTTGTGGGTTCGTGATGGATCTACAAGATCAAGTACGCTGTCGACGTTAGCATAGAGAAGTACAAGGCAAGGTTCGTGGCAAAGGGGTATGCCTAGAAAGAAGGGATAGACTATGAAGAGACCGTCGCCCCAATTGCTCGTTACACCTCTATCAGATTTGTTATATCCCTAGCAGCTCAAATGGGATGGGAGATTCACCAGATGGATGTCAAGACAACATTCTTGAATGGGGTTATAGAAGAACAGGTGTATATAGAACAACTCGAAGGCTTCGAAACTCATGAGAAGAAGTCTCATGTTTGCAGGTTAAAGAAAGCCCTATACGGGCTCAAGCAAGCACCTAGAACATGGTATGGTCGAATTGATAGTTACTTGCAGCAGTGGGGATTTGTCAAGAGTGATGCTGATCCCAATCTCTACTATTTATTGGTAGAGAATGAGCCACTTATTTTGGTACTGTATGTAGATGACCTGTTTCTAAATGGATCATCTAGGCTCATCCAGGACTGCAAGAAGGATCTTGAAGCTGAATTCGACATGAAGGACTTGGGATTGATGCATTATTTTTTGGGGTTGGAAGTTTGGCAGAAGAATGGGGAGATCTTCCTCGGTCAAGGAAGATATGCTATAGAGATTTTGAAGAGATTCAGAATGCAAGATTGTCGATCCATGGCTACTCCTATGATCACCAATTGGAAGAAAATAGATGCATTAGAGGATAAAGAGGTAGATCCCACCTTGTACAGACAACTCATTGGGTTGCTTATGTATTTGGTAAACACTAGGCTAGACATTTGTTTTGTGATTAATACTCTTAGTCAGTTCATGGTGGAACCAAAAAGAGTGCATTGGGCAACAGTTAGACACATACTCAGTTATGTACAAGGAACAGTCGGATATGGGTTGAAGTATTCAAGAGGAGAGGATGTCAACTTGAATGGGTTCACCGATGTAGATTGGGCAGGAAATTCAGTAGACCGAAAAAGTACCTTTGGGTACTACTTCAGTGTTAGATTAGGGATGATATCTTGGTGCAAAAGGAAGCAGAAATCGGTAGGATTGAGTTCAACAGAAGCAGAATATATGGCAGCCAGCACAACTACGTGTGAAGCCATATAGCTTAGAAAATTGCTTGTGAGCCTATTCAAGAAAAGGATGGAAGCGACCAAGGTTTACTGCGATAATCAGAGTTGCATCAAACTCTTTGAGAATCCAATATTTCATGATCGGTCAAAACATATAGATATCCGTTGTCACTTTATCAGAGACTGTGTTCAGCATGGGGCAGTACAACTACAATATGTTCCCATAGGAGAGCAGCTGGCTGATATACTCACAAAGGTTCTCGGAAGAGCTAAGTTTACTCAGTTCAGAGAGCAGTTGGGTATGATTGAAAATCCGTTTCAGTAGCAGGATCAGGATGTAGTGCAAATGCAATGTTGGGTGATAGGACTAGCAACAACACGAATCTAAAGGGAGTTGTAGTACAGATGTAGCATTGACAGTAGCAGTGTCAAATGCAACATTACAGTAGCAACAACAACACAGTAGTTGATGGACAACATGTCAGGCATCAACAACGCAGAGAAGATGCTTTGGAGTCAGAGTAGTATGTAGAGAGGCAGTATATTGCTAGAGCACATTTCTCACTAAGAGGGAGTGTTGATTTGGGGTAGCATCAGATCTGGTCTAAGCCTCAAATTTTGCAGGGAGGCTTGGACACAGGTATTCCAAAGAACCCAGAAAGCGTTTTGGTAAATTCCACCCAGAAGTGATTTTATTAAAATAATTAATATTTTAATGGGGGTTCCTAAGTCTAAACTTAGGAAAATTAAAATATTAATGGGTATTAATCTAATTAGGGGTGAAACTTCTAGAAAAAGCCATGGATCAAGTCAAAATGATCTGAGCGTTTGATTATGTTTTAATCTAGGCCATTGATTGCTCAACAAGAAGATATGTCATATAAGAAGGGACTTGAGGGTCATTTGGAAAACACACCATGCAGATACTCAGTTGCCAAAGAGAAATCGATTTTCTCACTGGTCAAAGTTCGACAAGAGAAAATCGATTCAGAGGGAGAGTTGCAGGTGGAGGAGAGACATAGAGGGTTCAACATCAAGTCAGGGGGACAAGGATGAAGACACAAAGCAGCAGAAGGAACAACGCTCGACAGATTGACGCTGGGAGAGGCAGCGCTGGCTTGAGTGATGCAGGCATTGCGCAGGCCAGTCCAGGCTAGAGAAATTGACGCTGGGCAAGCCAGGGAGACGCAAAGGGTCAAGGAACCTCTCTCTCAGGTCAGACACTTGTTCATGAACGTCTGTAAATATTTCTCAGTTCTATACTGCTAGGTGAAATTTTGTACATGTTGATTTTTGCTAAAGAATAATAAAACCCTCATTTGTTGCACCAATTTTCTCGCATTGGGTTTTTCCGAGGAAAATTGTCCAAAAATAACTGTGTTATGGTGTTTGTATATGTGCCAACATTTTTCTTACATTTAATTTCTGCAATGTTTTAGTGAAGGTTGCAGTAGAATATGTTTCGATATTTGCCGTAAGAATACAATAGATAACTTATCTCTGAAGTAATAAGTATAAGAAGTCATATTAAGCACTGCAGTAGGATTTCTATTTTAGAAATTTTCACATACAAAACTTAGGGCTTGAGATCTATTCCAACAGATCTACAATTTGCCCAAAAAAATCAAATGCATACCTAAGCTAGTGCCTTTAGCTCAATGTCCTTGGCAATGTTTTAAGACTCCGACTCCGACTCCGACTCGGCCGAGCAATGACTCTGACTCCGACTCCGAAACGGTAATGACTCAGCCGACTCGTTTTCAATGACTTGGTCGTTGTAAAAAATACATTAAATATTTAGTTTTTTGATAAAAAAACATAATTTTGAAGATTTTAAACATAATTTTAAAGATTTTCATTCATGTTTCCAAACACACAACATTATAATATAGATGGAAGACGATCAAAGTAGGCTCGTGAACCAATCCATTAAATCAAAATGGTACCCAATGGCAATACATAGTCAACTGTCATACATGATCAAAGACTCAAAACAAAAAACACATAACCAAGGAGGCTAGAAATGGCCTCTACAAGACTACAAGTCTACAACAAAAGTACTACTGGCTATAGCTAGTAGCTACTGCCAGAGGAGCCAAGATCATGTCGATCAATCTCTGGATCATCATCATCATCAGAGTCAGAGCCCCCTGCCCATGGCTCCTCCTCATCATCATCATCTCCAACTGCAATTGTAGATGTGGTACCACTAGCAGGCTGTGCAACTGCAGTAGATGCACGCTGAGATAGAGTAGCTATGCGGCTGTGCTTCTGTCGTGGCTCAGGCTGAGAAGAGGAAGCTGGAGTCCTTGCTGGCTGTGAGACTGAGGCTGATGGATCTGCATTCAACTGAACATGTTGAACTTCAGATGATGTCTCCAAATCGAAATCTAAACCAAGATCCTCATCAGGATCAAACTCTGCTGGACAACTCTCCACTACCCAATCTGACGTTGGATCAATGTCTTCCAACACAATGGGATCTGAATCAGGTCTTTTGTTCAGCAAATGGTTTCGTCTGACACGAGGGTTCTACTGGACATAAACTAGATCATTTAACCGTTTTTGATCCAAACGGTTTCTCTTCTTTATGTGAATCCTCTCAAAGACAGACCAATTTCGCTCACACCCAGTTGCACTGCAAGTTTGACTCAAAATACGAATTGCAAACCTTTGCAATTCAGGAACATGGCCACCAAAGGCCTCCCACCATTGTGCTGCAATTGCAAAACACATAGGAGTGTAATGAGTTAGCTCAACAAAATTACAAATTATATCTAACTTTCGAATTATAAACAATTTAAAAAACTTAAAAAAAAAAAGTAAAACTATTAAGAATTTGAAAATTGAAATTTTTGTTTACCTGGCTCATCTGCTTCTCTTGCAATCTTTGCTAGGTTCTTCCCAAAGGTACCTGTTGCATTGCTGAAGGTTGTGGCCTGTCAGTGTACCTCCAGCTGATCAGACTCCAACGGGATCATGTGTTCAATGCATTCAATCATTCCATCTCTGACCTCCCCCCTCAAAGCTCCTGACTCCTTAGCTTTATAATGATACCGTGGGTTCAAAAAATACCCAGCTGCATGTATAGGGCGATGGAGTTGATTGTTCCATCTCTCATCAATGATTGCCCAAATGGGCCCATACTTTGCCACTCTATCCTTGTATACAGCCTTTATTTTCTCCTTTGCCTGATCCATAGCCTCATAAATGAAGCCCATAGCCAACCTTTCCCCATCCACCAATCGCAACACCTTAACTAGTGGCTCGGCAAGCTTCACAATCTTTGCTGCCTTTCTCCAAAAAGTTTTTTCATAGACTTTCCTTTTCAATTCTTTGCCTTCGGGTTTGTTAGACCAATTGCTTTGATTCCATTCATCACTGGAAAACATCTTTTGCAAGTTTCTATGTTGGGAAAGCATAGATTGCAATGTCAAAAAATGTGTAGCAAATCTAGTGATGGCAGGCCTAATAATATCCTTGCCCCAGTGTGTTTCCTCATGAGGCTCAAAATCAATGTATGATTGTAGATAAATTTTGTTATGCTTTTGGCATGACCTATGGTGTTTTTGACCCAATCTAATTTTCCAATATCCTCAAGCATGAGGTCTATGCAATGTGCAGCGCATGGGGTCCAAAAGATGGTCTTGTGTTTTTCCTCTAACAGTTTACCAGCAAGAACATAGTTAGAGGCATTATCTGTGATGATTTGCACAACATTAGCCACCCCCACCTCCTCAACAACCTCATCCAATAACTGAAACAGCAAGTGGCCATCTTTTACCTTATCAGATGCATCAACTGATTTTAAGAACATGGTTCCCTGTGGGCAGAATACAAGAAAGTTTATGATGGTACGGTTTCTTTGATCAGTCCATCCATCTGACATGATTGTACACCCTGTTCTCGCCCATGAGTTCTTGAACTCTTGCAAATACTCATTAATGGATTGAATTTCTTTCTGCAAACGAACCCCCCTTAGCTCATGCATAGTAGGGCCTTTGAAACCTTTTCCAGCAGCATGTATGGCTTCAAACATAGGCTCATAATATGGTGAACGAGCAGCATTAAAGGGAATATCAGCATCATACCACCATCTAGCTATGTAATCACAAGCAGTCTCCCTCAATTCTTTCTTCCAATGGTCATCTAAAGTGGGCTGCATTTGAGGTTTAACAATTTCAGGACCATGTGCATCTGATGGAGAGGAGGCCGGAGTGAAAAAACTTTTGATAGTCACATCACGGTCACCCTTTTTCATTCTACCCTTTCCCTTATCTTGAATAGAACCAAAAGAGGGAGGAACATATCGGAAAGGATTGGATGCATTGGTTTGAGGGATAGAGGAAGAACCCTCAAAATCATAATGGGGGTTGGCAGCCATCATTTTTTGTATCTCCCTCTTCCTCCCAATTTCAGCTTGTAATTCTTTTTGCCTAGCCTTATCTTGTTTAAATTTCTCAATGTTGGCCAACATAGTCTCCCTAATCTCCCCAATTTCAGGTGATTCACATGGGGTAATTTGGCCTCTAATCCCTGCCAAGTGTAGCTTCAGCCTATTAATGCCCCCTGGACCATCCTTAATTAACCTATGGCAAAATTTGCAATGCATTGAACTATCAACCATTTCAACATATGCCCATGCAGCATCTCTTGCTTTAGGTGCCATTTTTGGAATAGGGAATGAAAGCAAACAATCTGAAAATGAAAAAAAAAAAAACCCTTGATTCAATGTTCATTTATTTGACAAAAAACAGTCTTTAAACTTTCTAGATATGCACCTCAAATTTACTAAGCAAAAACAGATTTATAGAGGTGAAAAAAAATACCTCCAGGCACAAACTGCCTCCTCAAGCTTGCTCCAAGAATCAGCTCCTCAATGCTGCTCCAAATGGCTGCCCAAGAAGCTCCTCACT
Source organism: Pinus taeda (assembly GCA_000404065.3). Taxonomy (NCBI): domain Eukaryota; kingdom Viridiplantae; phylum Streptophyta; class Pinopsida; order Pinales; family Pinaceae; genus Pinus; species Pinus taeda. The sequence continues at coordinate 90,980 of APFE030615907.1, read as the reverse complement.
CCAGTTACAATGCTCCTCCAAGACTCCTCAAGTGTTGCTCCAAAACAAGCTCAAGAACTGCTCACTAACTCTCAAAGAAGACTCTCACTCAAATGCACAAGACTGCTGTGAGAGAATGAGAGCTCTTGGGTGAGTTAAATAGCTTTTGGGAGGGGGATATGGACCCCAAAGATGTTTTAGAAATATTGTAATAATGTTTGGAGTTCACCAAAACCCTAAAACCAATTCCAAAACCCCAAAAAAACCGTTTTATTATCTGCTGTTGCGTCCGTTTCGGGTTTGCCAGTGACCCGACCGTTTTTTAGCGGACCCGGCCGGGTCGGCCGAGTCAGCAATGACCCGGCCGAGTCATTGAGTGACTCGGTCGACCATTCTGTTTCATTGGCCGAGTCAGTTCCCAACCGATCGACCCAGAATGACTCGGCCGGGTTGGTTGTGAATCGGCCGGGTTGTAAAACACTGGTCCTTGGATTGTTGCTGTCCTTGGCAAACAATCCTTGTGCAATCATGCTACAGCTTCTCGATCTGCTAGATCTGCTTCTTCAGATCATAGATCTGACCCTCCAACACTCGGATCTGACTTTCTTCTTGCAGATTTGACCCTCCAACACTCGAATTTGACTTTCTTCTTGTATACCTGACCCTTCAGCACTCAGGTCTGACCCTCTAACACTCAGATATGACTTTCTTCTTGTAGATTTGACCTTCTAGCACTTAGATCTGACTTTCTTCTTGTAGATCTGACCTTCTAGTCCTCACATCTGACTTTCTTCTGGCATATTTGACCTTCCAGCACTACGGCTAGATCCTCACACTCAACTTCCTTTCGCTTTTGGCAATGACTCTGTTAGCTTACTAGATTGTGGAGAAACTTGGCCTCCTTGCTACTGTGGCTCCTCTAAGGCAGATATGCGGCTAGGTCCTTTAGCCTCCCTCTCTCCATAAGTTAAAGTACTTCTCCATTTGTGTGTCTAGGCCTTTCCTTTAGCCTCCTATTTATAGTTTTCCTTTATGTTATTTGGGGAATCGTTGGTCCTTTAGGATTTTTCCCTCTCAACCCTTTAACCATAAATTAGAATAAACAATTAATTGACTTGGATCCAAACCCCATCCACTTGGGTAGCTTGCCCAGGCAGCTCACTTTTGGTGGGTTTCCTTCTGTTGGAAATACCTTATGAGCTACCCAAATTCTAACAAACTTTGGGTGTCTCGCCCACAAGCTCTTCTTTTTGTGGGTTTTATCCACTCGGAAACAACTTTTGAGCTACCCAATTTCAACACCACTACTTGGAAGTGGCCCTGCCTTTGAAACTAATCTACAGCCGCATTCTTCTGGAAGAATTGGATCTTCGAAGATACGACACTCCTTGAAATCTCTAGCTCCATGACTTTCCTTACATGTGCCACGACTTCTTTTTTCATGATCATGACTTTCCTTGCATGGTGCATGACTTCTTGACATGTACCATGACTTTCCTTACGTGTACCATGACTTCGTTGCATGGTCTACGACTTCCCTTGCATGCATCACAACTGTCCTCGCATGGTCTGTGAATTTCCCTGCATGGCCTGGAAGACTCCACTCACTTGCTTGAACTTGAAGGTTAGATTTCCACTAGGCGACTAACTCTCCTTCACAATCTCCTTCTGAAGCCAGACTCCCTCTGAGCCTACACAACTTCCCCTTGGCTCACTCACCTGTGTCTCCCAGAAAGAGTTGGAACTAAGCTTGTGTTCTTTCAAGGTAAGCCTCGAGCTGTGGTTGAACATTAGGCCTAGTCTACTATAGACCACTATAAGTCGACCCTACAAATGTCCGCATCTTCCTGGGTCAAACACCTCATATGCACATGGCTCCACTGTTGGATGTGTAACTCTGCAACATAGTGAAGATATTTTCTCACGATCAACTTTCCATCCACACAAAACTACCTCATCCATGCTAAAGAACTCCCTATCAAGGCACTTGAGCTGTCTCAACTTACTTTGACAAGTCCACGAAAGTCCATCAACGGTGTCGGTAACCTGCCACACAACACACTGTTGTGCACCGTGTTCTCCACCAATCCACAAGAACTCCCATCCTATCTTGTCGCCAAAACAGTCAAGACCACATCTCCATGCTAAACCTACTGCTCCATGTCTAGCCAACTCACTTAGCAATATTGCTAGTTCCTGCAACAGTCTCACAACTCCCTCCTAGAGCTAACACCTATGTGCACTCTATTCTAGTTTCCCTTCAAAATAGCTCTGATACCATGTTGAAATTTCCATGCACCCTAGGTTTGGTCCATGCCTTAGCTAAGCACATAAACGCACTAGAGATGCCCAACTATAAAGTACTTTACACAATGAAATTTAATAGCAATGAGATCAATAACAATACACAAGATTTATAGCTCAAAACATTTTCTTTAGATATCATTTTTGGGATTCAACTGCGTTAAGTAAGTCATTCAAACGTATGACCATTTCCATGAGAGGTAGTCGTAACTGACTAATTTCTCATGATTTTTGAATAGTTCACTTAGCACTCATTGCATCGGGTGATGCTCACAGGGGTGAAGAAGTGGGATTGAAACTAGTGAAATGTGGAGAACGAATCACATAGCATCAATCATCACTTCCGGGGCTTGCACCCGGTAACCAGGACTTCCCAGGAGGTCACCCATCCCAGAACTCCTCTGGCTCAAGCGCGCTTAACTGTGGAGTTTTTCCACAATCAAGCCCACTTAGCTTGCTACCCCATTTGCAAAACCTTAGCAAGTATTGTGCCTCATGAACCATTCAAGTAGAGATCCCTTGACTCTTTTTGAATTTAAGTATGGGGGATTACGCAGTGCATTATATTAGATATCATTTTTGGGATTCAACTGCGTTAAGTAAGTCATTCAAACGTATGACCATTTCCATGAGAGGTAGTCGTAACTGACTAAATTCTCATGATTTTTGAATAGTTCACTTAGCACTCATTGCATCGGGTGATGCTCACAGGGGTGAAGAAGTGGGATTGAGACTAGTGAAATGTGGAGAACGAATCACATAGCATCAATCATCACTTCCGGGGCTTGCACCCGGTAACCAGGACTTCCCAGGAGGTCACCCATCCCAGAACTCCTCTGGCTCAAGCGTGCTTATGTTTGTTTTAGTTGTAAAAGGTAAATATTTTGTTTTAGAGATAGGTAGGGGTTTTATATTATTCTTTCATCAATTCATATGCCATTTCAAGTTTCAACAAGTATAAATACAAGATATTGTGATTATTTTCTTTCATTTCTTTAGTAGTAATAAATGTTTGATCCAATGGTCTTTGGGTTGAATGAATTTAGTTGTGACTAAATCCTTGGTTGTGCATATCAGGTTTGTATAATGAACAAGCGTCTTGTATGGAATATGTTTGATATGGTTGAGGGTACTCTGAAAAGTGAGAATAAGGAAGTCCACAACCTATAAATTCATAGGAAAGCTATTAACTGTGTCATGGTCAAAGAAATATTGTTATGCTATCATGGTTTCCACCTTAAATTCAAGGTGAGATGTGCATTAAACACTATCTATTTGAATGGAGTTATGTTTCATAATTTAGTAGAATATAATTAATACATGTGCCATAATTGGAGTAGTTTATAGACTCCTTACACCTTTACATTCTTAAACTTTCTTCTAAAAAATGGAAAACATGTTTTGTGACATTAGTGTTGATTGATTCTTGTCAGCTTAATCGAATTGAAGTATTATTGCATTTTCTTCTATCATATTCTTTGATGTTGATTGAGTGAATACGTTTTGAAGCTTTTTTAAAAGGAATTTACATCATTTTGAATTATTAGTGCAAGATTACAAGAAATTATGGGAGAACTCTAGAAAGGATACCAAATTGGGCTATATCAAAGACTCAAATAATCACAAGCTGATTGCTCCTATTTTATGGTTCTTCTCATCCATGCATGATGAGGAAATAATTAGCTTCCAGGATGATTATATTGAAAAAATGATTGAAAAACAAAATGATATTTATTATATTGCTTCAAATAGCATTAAAAGTGTCAAGAGTGCACCATTTTTGGGAAAACAATTGCGGAAGGATATTGAGGTATGGTTTCACTTTTCCACATAAATGACATGCATATTTAATGTACCTCGATAGTGCATATAAAGTTACAATTACACTGTACTGTGTTGATTTACAGGTCCTTTATCGCGTAGACCTAATTGATAAGGTTGCTATTCAAAATCTTCATACCTATAAGGACAAACAAATTGTTGATATTAGTAAAGAAGACCTGGACCAAGGTAGGTAATTTATATGTTTGTATTGATATACTTGCAACATAATGGAATGTAATAAAGATAATTTGGGTATTTCTATACAGTTAGTCTCATTCTAAGAAATCATGTCAATGAATGTGGTATAAAATTATCCATAAATAAGGTCAACTCTCTAAACATCGATTTAGAAGAAACATGACTCCAAATGAAGAAAAAATTGTCAACTTCATTATGAGGATTGGTGTGTTATGTTTTCTAACATCAGAGAAAATTATATTTGTACATCTTGAGTAGGCCTAATAGTTGAGAGAATGTGTTTCCTTGTAAGAGTGTGTACACCTTTGTAGACTTAGTAGTCAAATCACTCCACGAAGGTGGGTCCCTTGACCCACAAACTAGGGGTTCTCATACACCAAATTTTAGTTTGACTTGGAAGTCACCTTGAAATTAGATTATGTTATTTTCCACCCCTCTTTGTGTCTTTAACAGTAATAAATGTTTGATGGAACAAGATTTGGGTTGAATGAGTTTAGCGTTGACTAAATCCTTGGTTGTGCATGTTAGGTTTGTATAATGAAGAAACATCTTGTATAGAAGACATTTTCTATGATTCAGGGTACTGTGGAAAGTGAGAATAATGAAGTCCACAACCTATAAATTTAGAGGAAATTTATTAATCATGTCATGGTAAAAGAAATGTTATTCTATCCTAGTTTTCACCTTAAGTTGAATGTGAGGTGTGCATTAAACACTATCTATTTGAATGGCATTATGTTTCATAATTTAGTAGAATATGGTTAATACATGTGCCATAATTTGGGTGGTTTCTAAACTCACACCTTTATGTTCTTAAGCTTTCGTCTTAGAAATGGAAAACATGTTTTGTGACATTAGTGTTGATTGATTCTTGTCAGCTAATGGAATTGAAGTATTATTGCAATGTCTTCTATTATGTTGTTTGATTTTGATTCAGTGCATATGTTTTGAAGCCTCTGTAAGAGGAATTTACATAATTTTGAATTATTAATGCAGGATGACAAGAAATTCTAGGAGAACTTTGGAAAGTATATCAAATTTGGTTATATCAAAGATGTTGGGATAGGGTCCCTAGGGGAAATTTTGGGTTAGTTTATTCAATTTTTGAATAGAATTTTGTAAGGAACATAAAGTTTCCAAGAAAGGAGGAAGCAAAGCATACAACTAAGTAGGAGTTAAAGGGGATTTAGCCCCTTGTAGGGGTAAGTGATAGGAATGTTTTAAGCCTCACCCATAGGCTGAGGGTCATGGTATTGTATTAGAAAGGATATAAATATTTGAGTCATAGCGAGTCTAGAGATAACATATTTTGGAACAAAAACAAGTGTAAGGGCAAGTGCTAAGGTAGGAAAGCTCGGTTTCCTATACTTAGGAAAAAGGAGAAGGCTCCTGGAACTGAGTGTGTGGGCCCCTGCAGTTGGGTGTGTAGGGTGGAAGTGTCTATAAGTTGAACGCTGAACCTAATAAAGACTCATTTTGGACCGAATAACTTGCATCTCTGCCACATTATTAATTCTATTTAGGTTTATGCATTGTTTCTTAATGATCTGTTTTCTATGAAATAAAGTGTATATTCTGTGCCAAATTGTTGAATCTTTAACATCTATGCATGAAATGAGTAATGATCTGATTTCACAAAGGTAGTAGCTAAATCTATTACGATATCTATTTAAACTAGGTAGATCTGTACAAAGGCAGATCTAGTGTTAGAATTTACTAAGCAAAAGTTGTAAGTATGCTTCTTTTAGTTCTGAAAATCGTGATTGTAGACCTTCGTGGAAGTCTAGAAGCCCTCTGGATAGAATTGCAGTAATGAACCATAGGAAGATATCGATCTGCACAAAGGTAGATTTGAGCTACAAGGTCTTCAAATTCCATATCACACAATCTTTGGATGTATAAACTTGGTTCTAGCATCCCCCAATACTACTTCAGATGGCACTGCAGCCTACACTATGCAGGTTGTTGCCAAAAGGGCCAACAGTTAGGGTTTTGTAGGTTGGCGTTATTAAATCTGAACCTAGGTTAGGCCCCCTTAAGCTAAAAAATGGTCCTACTTCCGGGACCCGGATCTATCTAAGAGATGTGTGATAAATGGTTTCCTACAAAGAAAGAGATTGAGAACTGGATTGACCGAAATGTGCACACATTTGTGGCTCAAGAAAACAAAGCCCTAAATTGTCTAAAGAGAAATTGTTGCTGAGATATTTGTACATGGACGAGACTGACATATTCTTATGTTTCTTCCCTATTGAATTACACAAGTGGTTTTCTAAATTGGTTGATAGTCAAGGAACGTGGAGGCTTGATGACCCTATAGTGTGGATTCAAAATTAGTGTGATGACAGGAGGCATCAGGAAGAAATATTACACGGGCCATTGATCACTAGATTGATCGTGATCGATAGAAATATTAGCTATATTGAAGCGGAGCATAGACTCTTCAAGGGACCACGAGGTAAGTATTTGAAATCATTAAAGACTTGGATTAAAATGTTGTTATGTGAAAAGAGGGCTATGTAGTTACCTTGATGTTTGGGGTTATGTGAAGTGGGAGATTCTTTAGAAGGAATGTAGGATCGAGCTCAAAGTACATCCCACTCATTGAGCCCCCTTCAACTGAAGACGAAGGAACGATGCTAACTACACTGAAAAGTGTATTACATTTGATTTATTAGGGTATCCCGAGGATACCTCATCCATCCACTCCACCTCATACACCTACACCTTCACCTCCACCTCCACCTCTGCTACCACCATTCAACATGGAAGACACGATGAAGATTCCTATTTTTAAAGGGGTAGGGAGAAAATACCTTGAGAAATTTTGGTTCATTAGAGATTATTTATGGATGACATAACAGATTACAGATGATAATATCAAGAAAGCACAACTGGTCACAACCTTACAATACAAAGCATTGGCATCGTACATTAAGTACTGCATTGATAACACTAACACGACGTTGGGAGAAACCAATCAAGCTCTAAAAATGGAGTTTAGAAAGCCTAAGTTAGAGGTGCAGTCGATGATTTAGTTTAGGGAAATTCGACAAAATATAGATGAGACCCGTTGGGATTTTGATCAAAGGTTGAAATTCCTATTATGGCAGGCCAATATGATCATTTTAGATTCCTAACATCGATACTGGTATATAGTGTCGCTTTTACTACACCTAAGAGTGCCTCTATCATAAAAAAAGATAACAACGCAAGCAGAAGTCATAGAAATCATTATGAGGATGGACGCCTCGCCCATACAGGATACATTCCTTGGAGTGCAACAGATTCACTCACAACTAAAAAGCCTGTACTTGGAACTACAGAGCCTGAAGAAAGGAAAAGAAGCTCTCTCAGAGGTGCACACGAAATTATGGTGCTTGAAATTCAAGGATGATGGCCATGGTAAGGACCATTGCCTGATTTATGAGAACTATCTTATTGAGGGAGGGCATGTTCCCATGAATCCCGAAAACAACATTGGAACTAGATTGGGAGCAATGCCATGGTATGCTATCTGTTAGGTTATAGGACGACGTGCAACTGATAATTTCCATTTACTACAGAGGTTTGTACAGGCCCCTCAGTAGTTGTTTTTCAATTTCTGCAAATCTATAGGTCATGATGAAATCCATTGTATAAGTTATGGGATGATGATGGATAGAACCCCTATGTACCAAATGCAAGAAGAAAATCAGCCTTAGGACCAGGGTGTAGGAGCAACACGTCGAGGATTCCAAGGCTAAGGACAAGGAAGAGAGGGTAGAAGTGGTCGAGGATATGGGCAGATAAGTTTCTATAATTGCGGCAAAGCAGGATGCTTTGCACAAGATTGTACAAGCCCCACAAATCCATCATGTCAGTATTAGTGATAGTTTGACCATGTGATAAAGGAATGTCCCATCCTTATGGAAACGATGAAAGAAAAAAAGGAACAACCCCAAAAACCTATAGAAAACATCCAAATGATGAGGGTAGAGCCCCCCAAATAATATCAGAACATAAATATAGTAACAAGGAGTGGTATGACCACTAGTGTAGATAAGGGAAAGCAGAATGAGGCTAAAGGGTGGGTGCACAAGGTTGTTGAGAAGGAAATATAATTTGACCTTAATCACACTAAAGAGGCTTTCATGGAAGAAAAGAATAACTTCACTAAGGCCTCCACCTTAGGAGGTCAGGTGGAAACACTAGAAACTAGTATGACACAAGAGGTAGATCCATCGATATTAGCTAGTTTTCTGAAGACTTGTATGAAGTTACTATGCCATAAGAAAGTAGTAGAATGGCTGCAAGAGCCAATCAACAAGTGCACAAATAAAGAAAATACGCATGCTAAAGAATGCGTCATGACAAAAAATGAGTAAAAATAAGAAGAAAATGGGGTGCTACATGAACTCGACCATCCAAATAGGAGAATATGAAATGTACGGGGTAATCTTGGATCTGGGGTTTGATGCAAACATCCTACCTATGCAGACGTGGGAAAGGATGGGGAGACATGTGCTGCAATGGTCTCCTATTTAGCTATGCATTGAAAATCAACAGAATATTATCCTAATGGGACGCTTATATGGTGTAATGGTGGAAATTGAGGGTGCAAAGGCACTGGCTGACTTTGAGGTCAGTGAAATAGTGGATGATACTAACCCATATCCTGTGCTATGAGGAATTGACTAGGATTTTGATATGGACTCAGTAATAAACTTGAAGAAGAGAAAGATGACATTTGAAAGGAATTTTCTCAAGGTTATAGTCCCACTAGACCCTAGTGAAGGAGTGCATTATACTAAACCAGTTCATGACTTTGTGGAAAGTGATGATGATGTAGATCAGATATACAAGATCACAATAGGAAAGGAAGATTGGATCAATCCTATGGACGATGGATGAATTGTGTGGGACAGGGATAACTCCTACACCTTAGACTTAGATGAAGAGCTTGAACACTAGTATAATCAATTGCATGAAGTATCTATGTTCTGGTGCAATAATATGACCAAATCCTTGTGGTGTGTCTCAATTGAGGTAAGGAAGCTTCCGCATTATGATGGTTTGACTGACATGGATCTATTTTTAGATGAATTTGAAAGGGAGATGCCTGAAGAACATCACTTCTAAGCATTGGAGTTGGCACTGTGCACTACACCTACCCGTTGCTGGGGTATGCACAACAAGAGCTTCACAGCATGGAAGGAATACACAAGAATGATAAGATTAAGGTTTGGGTATGCTAATACTTAGATTCTAGAAAAGTACAGTGGGAAGGATGATCTACGTGATCATATGGCATGATGAACTAATCTCTAGGGAATTGAGCGACAACCTGAATGGGTGCACATTTGATATCATACGTTAGATGCAATCTCAATGAACTGGTATTTGGAACCAGAGTTTTACCATGGAACACTTGAATGGGATATCTTAAGAGAAATTTCTTATTGAATTTTAGCTTTAAGATGGGTTTGAAGGCATTGATGAAGTGCTCCAGGAGATAAAAGAATCTATATTTAGAATGCCTAAGGAACTGGTAGAATGGACTCAGCTAGAGTGGAGTACATAGTTGTGCCATGCGCTAGAATGTTACAATGTGACTGCTGAAAACGAAGATGAAGATCCCAAAAATCTTAACATCCCAAAGATAGAAGGACAATGCGAAGTCGAAGGACCGAAAGCTAAGGACCCAGATATATCAAAACCTTCGAAAACAAGACAAGTAAATATTGTATCTAAAGCAAAGTGTAAGTTCGTGAAGATAGAAGACCATTGGGATGAATATACAATTTATAAGGTAGATGAAATGTTGTGTGAATATGAGGATCTATTCCAACAAAGTTTTCGGATTTGAAGGGAATCGTTGGAGATTTGGGAGCTATGAAGATTACGTTGAAACTGATGCAAAGCCTATTAAGAAGAGACCTTATCAGCTCAATCTGAAGTATAAAGAAAAGGTGCGGTAAGAGCTGGATAGGATGGTGGATGCTGGTATTATTGAACCAGTAGAGGAATCTAATTGGGTAAGCCCAATGGTTTTCCAAGAGAGGAAACATGAAGGCAAAATCAAGATATGCGTAGATCCAAGAAAGTTGAATGATGCATGTGTACATGATCTGTTTCCAACACCATTTATAGATGAAGTATTAGAGAGTTTTGCTGGACATGAGGCTTATTTGTTTACTTATGGCTTTTCAGGATATCATCAAATAAAGATCGTGCCAGAAGATCGAAGCAAATAAACCTTCACGATGAAGCAGGGTTTCTTTTAGTATATTGTAATGCCATTTGGATTGAAGAACGTGCCTACAATCTTCTCCCAGGTAGTAATCATGGCGTTTAAGGAATTTATTCAGTAATTTATAGAAGTTTATTTCGATGATTGGACTTTTTTTGGTTTGGTGAAGTGCCATGTTGCAAGTTTGCACCTTATGCTAGATACTTGTCGAAGGTATCAAATCATGTTGAATTTGAAGAAGTGCATATTCTATGTTCCCTTTGGAATCTTTCTCAACCATGTTTTACATAAGCGTGGATTGATGGTGGACCCTACAAAGATCATTGTGATTGTGAATTTGGAAGCTCATAGGAATCTCAAATAGCTGCGTGCGGCATTGGGGCACATTGGGTACTATAGAAATTTTATCAAAGCATATGCTCAAATAATTGGGCCGATGGAAAATTTATTGGAGAAAGATGTGATGTTTTGTTGCGATGAAGAATGTCAGTGCAATCTGGATGTGTTGAAGGAAAATATGGTGACTGTGTCCATTTTGGTGTTTCCAGACTGGAAGAAACAATTCCATGTGCATGTAGATGCCTCTTGCATTGTGCTAGGTGAGGTATTAACAAAGGCGGGAGAAGGAGAAATTGATCATCCGATAGCCTTCGCAAGAAGAAAGTTACGAAAAGATGAGAAGAATTATTCCACTACAGAGCATGAAGGACTAGCGATGATATATGTGCTGTAAAAATTTAGGTATTATTTGTTGGGCGAACACTTTAAAATTTATATAGATCACTCCATGCTAAAGTACCTAGTCAATAAGCCTATGTTGGGGGTGAAAATCTATCGATGGTTAGTGTTGTTTCAAGAATATGACTTTGAAGTGATTGTGAAGACTCGAAGGCTGAATGCAGTACAAGATCATCTGTTAAGGATTGAAATAGGTGAAGAACCAAATAATTTAGAGGAAGGATTTCTAGATGCGTAGCTCTTTGCAGTGCATGTCACAGATGACCATTTTGATGATATCATTCAGTTTTTAACTACGGTTATAGCTCCGGAAGGATATTCCACTCAGCAGAAGAAGGAATTAGTAGTCCTCTTTGCATATTTTTCAGTGATTTTGGGTCACTTATACATGATGGGAACAAATGAAATATTGGGAAGATATGTTCTAGAATTTGATCACGCTACCTTGCTGAAGCACACAGAGGAGTAACAAGAGGACATTATGTAGTAAAAGTGACTTCACAGAATATTTTGCGAGCAAGATTATGGTGGTTGACATTACATAAGGATTCCAAGGTGTACTGAAAGGTGTGCAATGCTTGCCAAAGGATGGGAAGTCCTTCGCGAAGAGATGAAGTGCCTTTAAATCCTCAGGTTTCATTGTAGGTAATTGATAAGTGGGCTATTGATTTCATAGGTACAATACGATCACCAGGGAAAAGAATAGGCACACGGTATATCATTACCGAAACTGAATATTTCACTAGATGGGTGGAAGCACAGCTGGTGAAGGATTATACAACTTCCACCGCTACAAAGTTTTTGTTTTAATATGTCTTATCACAGCATGGACACCTTAGGATATTGATGAGTGATAGGGGTACACATTTCTTGAATGAAACAATCAGCGCAATGATTGAAGAATTCTATGTATACCACCAAAAAAGCATGCCCTATCACCCATAGGGGAATGGAACGATGGAAGTGTTTAATAAAATCTTGAAGAATGCGTTGACAAAGGTCTACAACACATAAAGGAATGGCTGGGATATCTGCATACTAGCATTTCTATGGGCATATAAAATGACCTACAAGAAACTAATAGTCCAAACGCTGTTTCGGTTGGTCTATGGGATTGAAGCAGTGATGCCTATGGAATATATTGTGTGAAGTCTAGATATTGTAGCTTTGACATAAATGGTGAGTCGTGAGACCTTGGAGGAAATACTCCTATAGTTGATGGTGTTTGAAGAGGAATGCTTTCTTGCAGGATTTCACTAGCAAGCACAAAAGGAATGAGAAAAATCATGGCATTGTATGCATATTATGTTGCACACTTTCAAGGTTGATGATTTAGTGCTACTATATGATAATAAGTTTAAAAAATTTCCATGGGAATTTCAAATGAACTGGTTGGGGCCATATGTTATTAAGGAGATCACAGATGGTGGAGCAGTTCACTTCATGAAGCTGAATGGGGAGCCATCCCCTGGAAGAGTGAATGGAAGCAGGTTGAAGTTGTATACAAGAGATCCTTCCCCTACGCAATGACTGCATGGTAGTAGAACAATCTTAGTAATTGAGGCACCTGCAAGGGATTTTGGTACTATAAACTCTGCTGTCAGAAGAGGATAACAATATAGTAAGGAGGTTGTGCGATGGAGACAAGATGTGTGACAGATAAAGCTGCACTGGATGAACTGCACCATAGGGGGAGGTACCATGCAGACAGGTCCAAAAGTAACACTTGGAGTCACTATTCATGATGTGATGGAAAAAGTCCCATTAAAAGGAGTGGGTAGGCACCATTTATGATGAAAATATTTGGAGATTTGCCGCCAAAGATGCATTTATGATTAGAAAATGGAGGGAACAGTCGGATTTGAATTTGGAAACTCCTATAAATATGGCATGATGGCCTGAGGAGAAACACTTTGCATTTTGAGAATTGTCTGTGAGCCTTATTTTTTTAATTTTATGAAGCACGAAGACTAGGAAGAACTCTTGTCACAACCATCATTCGCAAACCTTCCTGAAATAGCCCATGAAATTTTCTTTGACTGAATGACTACAACAAATTCCACAAAGGCTATTAGCTCTGAAGTTGTTGTCTCTGATGTGGCCACCCCTGAAATAAATAGCATGGAAGCTGCACCCTTTGTACCTATGACACCAAGGTCACCTAGGCCAAAGCAATTAGCTGCTAAGTAGAAGCAGAAGAAACCTGTATGGTGAGGCATTCATCGAGGAAGAAACTAGAGGTTTGGGAAAAGGAGAAGAAGGATAAGTAGCCAGAGAAAATCGTGGACTTGGAGGAAGAACTCCACCATGGAGTTGAGTTAGATGTTGAGCAGGGTGAGCCTATCATACAGCTCCCAGAGTATATCCCTCTATGAACAAGGAAAGTGAAAGTCACCAAAGATGCAAACTTAGGAAAATTTATGGTCTCTATGCCACTATTGATAATTTTACTAGTAGCATGGTGCCTATTAGAGGATAGTCAATTTCCTTCGTAGGAAGAAGATTTACCAGAGGCAATGAAGTTTTCTTCAGTATGGGAAAAAAGGATTTGGAGAGGATCAAGGAATCCAATATTTTTTTGATATTGGTTGAATTTCACCTCCGCACAGTAATCAGTCAGTAGCCAAGGTTGTATCCAACCTTGTTCTAGCAACTAAGGGCCTTCACGAATTTCAAGGATAACTTCCATAATGTATCAATTATGGCACAATGGGAGCCTAAGAACATATGGAAAAATTTTCCATACTTAGTTTCAAATATATATCTACAAGAAATTGTGGGAATTTGGCCAGCAGAGAGGCAAAAACCCATGGATGTTGGTGCTGGTACCAGTCAGGGTGGAGAAATATTTGTTGCATAGATGACAGCTGTGAAGAAGTGAAAAGAAGTAACACAGAAAGAGGTGCGAGCATTGGTTGAGCAGATAAAGAAATAAGTTGTTTCTAAGGTAGCTACTAAAAAAGAATGCGTTGCGAAAGAGCGTGCTAAGATAGAGCACACTGACACAAAGGAACTCCAAGGATCAACTTCCTATCATACTAATGAGCAGGAGTAGCCAGAGCAGGAAGGAACTGGGGGAGAGGAGCAGAGTACCCCCTTCACATTGAAGAATTATAGTAAACAGACAACTGTTGGGCCAAGGAAGAAGCATAAATTAGATAAGCAAGGGCATATTGACCCAATGGTCCTCATAGAAGGGTACCTCAGCAAAATTGGGGAAAAAGTCAAAGACACCACAATAGAGTTGTGGCATCAATTTGGACAATAGTACATGCGGATGCTAGGAAGCATCTAGAAGGATCTGTAGGAGCTACAGATCCAAACAGGTAGGATTCAAGTGAGCATAGGGAAAGTGAGAAGGGTGCAATTGAGCTTGGCACAAGGGAGGGAGAAAGTGTTAGAGTTGGAATAGACTCTGGACCTTAGAGTCATCTCCTTACCAGAAGGATCAGTCTATGTGGAAACAAAGGAATACATTGGGGTGAACTTAGTCGCACTGCCACTTCGGCCTCTCCATGCACTGCATCAAGTGGTCTCAGACGAGCTTAGAATGAGAAAGCAGTGTGCACTTGTAGTAATTAGTGAATTTAAGGTAAACAATGGGCAGATGTTCACTGAGAAGGCTTAGACTCTGAAATCAAAGGAAGAGCTGGAAGCGTGAAGTCAGAGCCTAGAAACAACAATCATAGAGGCATGCGATTTAGTCCCAAAGTTAAATATTCCAGAAGATGTCATAACTACAATGAGTATTAGGAAACTAGCTTTTTCATTCTACAAATAAAAAGATGAGATAGTTAGAGTCGTGTTTGACTTCTAGATGAAGATAACAAAATTAGAGATGAAGCTACAACCAACTACTCTGCCATAGGTAAGGGAGCAGCATGATGCAACCATTAAGGAGTGTATGAATACTTTGGAAATCATAGTTAGAGGATGTGACTTTCTTTTCAAACATGCCATGGAATTATGGGACACTTTGTAGGAGGACCCAAACATACAGAGGTTGAGAATAGAGATTAGAGAAGCCGAGCATAAATATGATGAGATTAGGGTGATTGCATGCTCATTGACACCAATCCAGTGCTTCATGTTCCTACAAGAAGGGAAGATGATATAGGCACAAGTACAAGAGTTGTAGCAAAAGGAATCAGTGTTGAAGGCTAGGCTTCAACTATGGATAGAAGAGGCTAGCCAAATTTCACAGACCATAAAGGAGAGGTGGAAATCTCTACAACAGAATCATAGGACCATGCAACTTGTGATAGAGGGACCAACTATAGAAAATCTGGTCAAAGAGGTGAAGAGGGTTGCAATGCAAAGTACCGCGAAGATGAATTCATTGAAGCAGTAGTTCAATGAGCTCCACCACAAAGACGAGAAGCCAACTGAGTGAATCGAGGGTGAGTCACCATATTTGTGTTGGGGGCCTATTGGGATAGGGTCCCTAGGGGAAATTTTGGGTTAGTTTATTCAATTTTTGAATAGAATTTTGTAAGGAATGTAAAGTCTCTGGGAAAGGAGGAAGTGGAGCGCACAACTAAGTAGGAGTCAAAGGGGCTTTAGTCACTTGTAAGGGTAAGTGATAGGATGGTTTTGACACTCACCCATAGGCTGCAAGCCATGGTATTATATTAGAAAGGCTATAATTATTTGAGTCATAGCGAGTTTAAAGATAACATCTTCAAGAAAAAAACAAGTGTAAGGGCAAGTGGTAAGGAAGGAAAGCTCTGTTTATTGTATTTATGCAAAAAGGGAAGGCTCCTATAGCTGAGTGCGTGGAGATCTTGGCAACAACATAGCTGAGTGAATGAGCCCTTGAAGCTGGGTGCACAGGGTGTAATTGTCTCTAATTTGAACGATGAACCTAATAAAGACCACTTTTGGACCAAATATCTTGCATCTGTGCCTTGTTCTTAATTTTGTTCAAGTTTATGCATTGTTTCTTAGTGATTTTTTTTTTATGAAATAAAGTGTATCTTCTACAAGAAACTATTGAATCATTAATATCCATGCATGGAATGAGTAATGGTCTAAATTTGCAAAGGTAATAGCTAAATTTGTTAAAAGCTGGTAGATCTACGCGAGGGCAGATCTAGGGTTAGTATTTACTAAGAGAAAGTTGTAAGTTTGCTTCTTTTAGGTCTGAAAATCATGATCATAGACCTTCATGTAGGTCTAGAAGCCCTTTGGATAGAATTTCCACAGTGAACCATAGGAAGATACTGTTATGCGCGAAGGAGGATATGAGCTACAAGGGCTTCAGATTACATATCACACGGTCTGTGGATGCAGAAACATGGTTCTAGCATCCCCCAATACTGCTTCAAGTGAAATTTCCTCCTATGCTATGTAGGTTGTTGCTGAAAGGGTGAACTGTTAGGGTTTTTCTGGTTGACGCATTTAAGTCTGAACCTGGGTTAAGCCCCCTTAACCCAACAAAAGACTCAAATAATCACAAGCTGATTACTCCTCTTTTATAGTTCTTCTCATACTTGCATGATGAGGAAATGATTATCTTGGATGATTTTGTTGAAAACATGATTGAAAAACAAAATGAAATTTATTACATTGCTTCGAATAACATTAAAAGTGTCAAGAGTGCACCATTTTTGGAAAAATTAATTTGGAGGGATATTCAGGTATGGTTTCACTTTTCCACATAAATGAATTGTAGATTTAAAGTATCTTGATATTACATATAAAGTGACAACTTCACTGTACTGCGCGATGATCTATCTAATAGACCCAGTTGATAAGGTTTATATTTAAAATCTTCATACCTACAAGGAGGAAAAAATTATTGATATTAGGAAAGAAGACCTAGACCAAGGTAGGTAATTTGTATGTTGTACTGATATACTTGCAACATAATGGAACACAATAAACATAATCTTGGAAGTTTTATACAATCAGTCTCATTCTAAAGAAGCATGCCAACGAATTTGGTAGAAAATTATTCATAAATAAGGCCAACTCTCTGACCATCAGTTGCAGAAGAAACATGACTCCAAATGAAGAAAAATTTATCAACTTCATCATGAGGATAGGTGTGTTAGGTTTTCTAACATTAGAGAAAAGTAGATTAGTACATCTTGAGTAGGCCTAATAGTTGAGAGAATGTGTTTCCTTGAAGAGTATGTACACCTTTGTAGGCTTATTAGAAAAATCAGTCCACGGAGGTGGGTCTGTTGACCCACAAACAAGGGGTTCTCATACACAAAATTTTTGTTTGACTTGGTAGTGACCTTAAAATTAGATTATATTATTTTCCTTCTCTCTTCATGTCTTTAGCAGTAGTAAATGTTTGATGAAATGGGCTTTGGGTTGAATGAGTTTAGTTGTGACTAAATCCTTGGTTGAGCATGCCAGGTTTGTATAATGAAGAAGCATATTGTAAGGAATACATTTCTATGATTCAACGTATTGTGAAAAGTGAGGATAAAGAAGTCCACAACCTATAAATTTAGAGGAATGTTATTAACCCTATCATAGTCAAAGAATAATTTTATGCTATCCTAGTTTCCACCATAAATTTAATGTGAGGTGCGCATTAAACACTATCTATTTGAATGGAGTTATGTTTCATAATTAGGTATAATCTAGTTAATACGTGCCATAATTTGAGTAGTTTTTAGACTCCTTACACCTTTATGTTCTTAAACATTCTTCTCAGAAATGGAAAACATGTTTTGTGACATTAGTGTTGATTGATTCATGTTAGCTCAATGGAATTGAAGTATTATTGCACTGTTTTCTATCATATTCTTTGATGTTGATTGAGTGAATATGTTTTGAAGCTTCTGTAAAAGGAATTTACAACATTTTCAAGTATTAATGCAATATTACAAGAAATTTTGGGAGAACTTTGGAAAGTATATGAAATTGAGCTGTATCAAAGACTCAAATAATCACAAGCGAGTTTCTCCTCTTTTACATTTCTATTCAAAATATTCATATCTACAAGGACAACAAAAATATTCATATTAGTAAAGAATACCTGGACCTAGGTAGGTAATTTGTATGTCATATTGATATACTTGCAACATAATGGAACACAATAAAGATAACATGGGTAGTTCTATATAGTCAGTCTTATTCTAAAGAAGCATGCAAATGAATGTGGTAGAAAATTAGCCATAAATAAGGTCAACTCTCTGACCATCACTTTCTAAAGAAACATGACTCCAAATGAAGAAAAATTTGTCAACTTCATTATGAAGATAGGTGTATTAGGTTTTCTAACATCAAAGAAAGCTATATTTGTACATATTGAACAGGCCTAACAGTTGAGAGCATGTGTTTCCTTCTAAGAGTATGTACACTTTTGTATACTTCGTAGTCAAATCACTCAACCAATGTGGGTCCCTTGACCCATAAATAAGGGGTTCTCATACACAATTTTTATTTTGACTTGGAAGTGACCTTAAAATTATATTATTATATTTTCCACCCCTCTTTGTGTCTTTAACAGTAATAAATGTTTGATGCACTGGGATTTCGGTTAAATGAGTTTCGTTGTGACTAAATCCTTGGTTTTGCATGACAGGTTTGTATAATGAAGAAGCATCTTGTATGGGAGACATTTGCTATGATTCGGGGTATTATGCAAAGTGAGAATAAATAAGTGCACAACCTGTAAATTCAGAGGAAATTTATTAACCGTGTCATGGTCAAAGAAATATTGTCATGCTTGCCTAGTTACCACCTTCAATTCAATGTGAGGTGCGCATTAAACATTATCTATTTGAATGGAGTTATGTTTCATAATTTAATAGAATATAGTCAATACATGTGCCATAATTATATTAGTTTCTAGACTTCTTACACCTTTACGTTGTTAAAATTTCTTCTTATAAATGGAAACCATGTTTTGTGACATTAGTGTTGATTGATTCTTGTCAGCTTAATTGAATTAAAGTATTATTGCATTGTCTTCTATCATATTCTTTGATGTTGATTTAGTGAACATGTTTTGAAGCTTATGTAAAAGAAATTTACATAATTTTGAATTATTAATGCAGGATTACAATAAATTCTGGGAGAACTTTGAAAAGTATATAAAATTGAGTTTTATCAAAGACTCAAATAATAATAAACAGATTGCTCCTCTTTTAGGGTTCTTCTCATCCATGAATGATGAGTAAATGATTAGATTGGATGATTATATTGAAAACGTGACTGAAAAAAAACTGATATTTATTATATTTCTTCAAATGGCATTAAAAGTGTGAGTACACCATTTTTGGGAAAATAATTGCAGAAGGATATTGAGGCATGATTTCACTTTTCCACATAAATGACTTGTAGATTTAATGTACATTGATAGTACATATAAAGTGAAAACTGCATTGTACTATGTTTCTTTACAGGTCCTCTCTCTTGTAGACCCAATTGATAAGTTTTCTATTCAAAATCCTCATACCTATAAGGACAAAAAAATTGTTGATATTAGTAAAGAAGACCTGGACCTAGGTAGTTAGTTTGTATGTTGTATTGATATACTTGCAACATAATGGAACATAATAATGATAATCTGGGAAGTTCTATATAGTCATTCTCATTCTAAAGAAGCATGCCAATGAATGTGGTAGAAAATTATCCATAAATAACATCAAATCTTGGACCATCAATTGTAGAATAAACATCCCTCCAAATGAAACAAAATTTTTCAACTTCATTATGAGGATAGGTGTGTTAGGTTTTCTAAGAGAAGAGAAAACTATATTTTTACATCTTGAGCAGGCCTAATAGTTGAGAGCATGTGTTTCCTTGTAAGAGTATGTACACCTTTGTAGATTTAGTAGTCAAATCACTCCACGGATATGGGTCCCTTGACCCACAAACAAGGGGTTCTCAAACACCAAATTTTTGTTTGACTTGCAAGTGACATTAAAATTAGATTATATTATTTTCCATCCCTCTTCTATGCCTTTTACTTTCTTTTGATTTTTATTTGTGGTATTACTTGTAGCTCAAAGGGTTAGAACTTTCTTTGAATGATGTATACGAGTTATATTACTTCTTAATGATGAGGCAAATCATTTTCCATTGGGGTTGGGATATTCAATGGTTCCTTTCTATGATGTATAGCAGCAACATGTACTCAAGAATCGGGTGATGGTCATAGTGAGTGACGTAGAGCTAATTTTAGGCTTTCTCCCATGTGCTAATGTGTATGTCCTAGCCATATTTTTAATTTTGATATTATTTTTATTTTATTTTGTTTCCATGATATACTATTTATTTTTCTTTTAGCTATATCAACCTACCAGGGCAAAGTTTTGGTCCCAACGCAGGTATGCGGATGTATGGGTGCCAAATCCTAGAGAACTAATTGTTAGCTGAACCCAAAAAATGGAGGTTGAACATGGACTTGGAATGCAATATGGAAAGTAGTAAGTATAGAGTATGGATAGCTGGAACAACACTATCTCAATCAAGGCTTCCCAAGGAGCACCCCTCCTATACCAATTGAGCCTTTAGGGGAGCTTCCACTCAATCAAGGCTTCCCAAGGAGTGCCCCTTATATACCCATTGAAACTTTAGGGAGGTTCCACTAGACTAGGATCGAAGATTTAAGGTAAGGGAATAAGATCACGCCCAAAACCATTCCTTCCAGGTAAACACATAATCCATATCAAATGGGAAAATACATAAAGTACCTTTTAATCAGAATCCCATCTTCATTCATGTGCTCTTGGTGGATGGGTGAGAATGTATATGATTGACGTAGGTGACAGAGATATATTGGCATGTTGTCATCTAGTGGTGGTTGTCAGGCATTGCATGGCTGCCCGGTTGGATGTGAATAATGGGAGAAAAATTTTCTTCTATAGAATCACCCACTTCAATGGGTAATAGTCTACATAGTGAACTTTATTTTATCTCTATCTCTCTCATCAAATATAGTTCTGTATAAATACTGAAATGACTCATGGTAATTTTCCTTCTTACCTCTATAACTACTTTGTGCTTAGTTACTCAGCTCATCATATATCTAGTATGTTTGTTCACAGTCCTCGTCTTCTCCTTGAGTAGTTTTTTTTTTTTTTTTAGTGAGGTATTATACTGGTCATATTGAACTTTTCCACTTATACAACTCTTACATGGACCATCCACAGAGCTTCAAACACATATCATGTCTTGGCTTACCCTTCTTACCTCATTTATCGAAATACTTTATAAGATCTGACTTCCAATACTCACTTTCTTCACATCCATTTAATACCTCCTTTTACATAAACAAGAATTGACTTGGCATAATAACGTCTTGCAAACATTATTGTATTTACCAACATGGCTTGATTACTTAGATACTGTGTGCATAATAATGATAGTTATTCCTCAATATTTTTTACCTTTCTGTTAGTGTTGCAATGAGTTTTTGCAATTTTCCTTTTTATCAGTATAGTTTCTTTATTCTCAATTACCAACATTTTCACCTATTTGGTTATGGTTTTTCATATTCCTGATCTTCTTTTCCACAAGTTATTCTTTCTATCTATCCATGTGGTTTACTCTCTATCTTCTTGAACTAAACCACATATAAACCAACACTATACAACAATGTAAATTGAATCACATCTCCTCTCAACTTATTCTTTATTTTTCGTTTATCGAAATTCTCCTATTGGCTACAAATTTTAACAATTACTTTATAGAAACCCATCCTTTTACTAAATGATTAGTTATTTTCTATCTGTTAATGCCTTTCTTCCTTTATTGATCTCACAAGCTAGACTTTCTTACATTTGATACTTCGTGTATTCTAATGATATTTTTTCACTGATCTCGTAAGTCGGACTTGCTTACCTTTGATACTTCATGCATTCTAATGATAATTTTTTGCTGATCTCCAAATTCCTTTATATCATCTAGAAATATGTTCCCTCCTAGATTACATATGTAGCCTCATAACCTAATTCAACCTTTTGTTAGATGCTTGTCCATGATATCTAATGCCTTTACATTAGAGCTCAATTCTTGGGGAGTTTCTTGGAACCTTAACCTTCCTTATTCCATCCTGGCAATATCGTTTTCCTCGTATACTTCACATGCTTGAATCTATGTCCCCATATATTGATGGTTATGTTGTTGCGTCACATGTGCTTGAGATTCCAAATGTTCATCATTGTAAGGTTGGTTGGCTTGTGTTAGGTTGCATGACAAATGCTAATTTTTGAGTCATTTAAAGATGTATTTTGGCTTAATTTTCTTTTTTATTAGCTTTTGTATAGTGTAGATAGTCATCTTAGTTATTATTCAACTGCATCTTGCAAGTTTGACATTACAGGTGAATGGTTTGTATTGCTTGAGAAAAGAAAGTTAATTATTTTTGCAATATTTTGAATTTCTGCCATAGGTGATTTAGATGGAGAAGGAATATGTTTTCCTTTGTGACTAGATGAAGAAACAGTTGGGAGATAAAGTAGCAAAATTTCAAATATCAAAGTGCTTAAGCTTGTTCCCATGTGTTCTTGTTGCAAGAAAGTTTGGGTGGTCAACAAACATTGAAAGGTAATTTGATTTGTTATAAATTACAATGGAATATTAGCACAGATTTAGGTACTTTCATATATTGACATATTAAGTTGCTTTTGAATATCTAGTTCAATCACATGTATATGTGTACTATTTTTTCACTAGTTTGATTATGTTTTATTGCTATTTTTTTTAGGTTTGTATTTTTTAAGGCTTGTGTTGTACATGTAGCGGGTCCAAAAATTGAGATTTGTAAAATGTTGTGGTTTGAATTTTTTCTTTTATTTTACATTCGTTTTCTTCTAGGCACCATAGAAAATGAAAACTTGTAATTCTAAATTCTTATTATGTAGACCTATGGTTCCCTTGAACAATAGTGAAAAAAAAATCATGTGGTGGTTCAACAACTGCTTGATTTACAAAATATGCCCCATCAGAGTTCATATCAACTTCAGAAGTACCCAAAAATGCAGCCTCAAAATTGGACATAGCTTCAAATGGAGTCTAAACTCACTAAACCTCCACCCGTTAAACAAATGGATCAAGAATTTGTAGCAAAAAATTGACAACAAAAGAAGCAACAAAAGGATCAACTTCTAGGACATAAACAATTTCTATAGTAGAACCACCAGGAATGACAAATGCCATCTATTTCTCCACTTCAATTAAGGGCACAACAACTCAAATTCGATGCTAATATTGAACACTTCATGCAAGGGGACTCTTTTTGGAAATGTGATGATGCCAACAAAATTAGTCAGGTGTGTTTCCATTAAATGGATACGTGTAAATATTATTTCTCATGGATATATCCATATGTAAATATATGGACATGTCCACAATGCTAGAGAAAAAACAACCAAAAGGAAAATATTTATCCTGTGTTTTAAATTTTTGTTTAGAATGGTGGAAATCATCATTTTGTTTGTGTTTTTTGGTGATTTCAAATTTCATTATAGTTGAGATTTGTGATTAATACACTTTCTTCCATCTAACATCATAATTCATTGTAGGAACAATTTCACAACAATATCAAGGAACCAACTCAACATAACATATAAAGGAAGCAAAATTTTCTTATTGGAAAAACGAATGGAATAGGGAAACGTTTTTGAATGTTTATTTAAGGTGCTTGTGGTTAAATTTTCCTCTTCCATGAGAGATATATTTATATTCTGTTAGCACTCAAATCTGCCTTAGGCTGAAATAAGGCAAGACTCAAGGCCACATCAAACCACGCTCAGCCTCGTAGCTAGCCCTACGAGGACAGGAGAGGGCTCTCTCCGGGAAAAACTTGGCAAAAGATAATCGAAATGGCTCGAGATGACCCAATTGATGACTGATTTTAGGTTAGGTATGAAGTACAAAGAGTTTACAATTGAATTTTGATAATTTTGTTGAATTCAAGGGAAAGGCAAATTTGGGTGCGGGAATGAGGCACAGTTTTTGCAGAGGTCCACTTGGGGCAAGATAGGCGATTGTTTTGATGTCTTAAAGCAGGTGATATGGATAGATCAGAATGGTGAGCAGTTAAGGAGAGCAAGGGGTCTCAAGGATTCTCCTTAAACTGAAGAAAACATAGAAAATTAAATAAATTTAAAGGCAGAGCATAGCAATTTCATGGATTCTACCTTAACACTTCATTTGTTTAATAACAGAAGATTCAATAGCGATAATGATGCACATACACAACTTACAAGTACTGAGAGAAACACACTATCAACACATAAAGCCACATGGATCCCAAATAGTGCTGCAAAACCCTGGTCTTTCCTTTTCCAAAAATGCTGATAAGATATGTACAATATAGTCTCCAAGCTATCCCAAGAGTCCAACCCTGAAAATGAATAAGAAAATACATAATATAGGCAAGCTAACACATTCCCCTACCTCTAGGGGTCGAGCTCATCATTCTAGGAGCTGTTTCAACCAATTCTAAATTAAGCACTACAATCTAGGCAGTCAAAACAACTTGCCTCTATAAGCTACGAAACCAATTCATTCATTACATTTTTTCTATTTTATGAATGAATCATCTAGAATAGGTAAATAAGTGTCAAAACAACATAAATATCCAATAATTACATCAAGGAGGGTGAAAAATCCCATCACAAGTCAAAACAGGTGAAACTAGCTTGATTCGTTGACCTGAGGAAGAAAACTGAGCCAAAACACCCTGTGTGCCGCGCGCCTTTGCAGCTACTTTTGGGGCACTTCCTGACATCCAAATTGAGCCCAAGTGGGCTTGTCTTCATGATGAGCATCCCACCTCAGAACAACCTCATCTAGCTGAAATGTATCCACCTTTGCTTTCCGGTCATAAATCTTTTTGATGCGCTCCTGTAGCTTGCAAGTGTTTTGAAATACCTCCTCCCGTGTCTGCTGCAAATGAATCATCTGATTTATTCTTCTCTGCATAGGATCTTCCTCACTACCCACTTCTTGAAGCAATTTGACTACCGGGATAGCAAGCGAAGTGGGAAAAACCGTGTCTGTTGCGTACACCAACTCGAAAGGAGACATGCCAATAGACTTTTTCCGACTCACCCTATCAGCCCATAATGCATTTATCAACTTCTTGTGCCAGCCCTTTTTGCTGATTTCCAACAACTTCTTAATGATATTGACCAAAGACTTATTAGATGACTCCGCCAATCCATTTCCTTGAGGGTGGTATGTGGTTGAATGTCCCAAGCTAATATTGTACTTATAGCAAAACTCAATCATCATTTTCGACTTAAAAGTTGCTTCATTATCTGTAATTAACTTACTTGGACACCCAAAACGTGACAAAATATTGGTCTCAAGAAAAGAAATAATTATCGCATCCATAGCTTGTCGAGTAGGAATTGCTTCAATCCATTTCGTGAAGTAGTCTATGGCCGTCAATATCCATCGATGCTGTCCTGATGATGCCGGATGAATTTCACCAATGAAATCCAATCCCCATTGCTGAAAAGGTGTGCTGACTTCAATTGGTTTGAGAGGCAAAGGCTGGAGCTTCTGCTTTCCTTGAAAAATTTGGCATTTGTGACAATTTTTGATGGCTTTATATACATCTGAAAATAATGAAGGCCAATAATATCCTGCCCTTAGAATCTTGTTTGCTGTAGTCTTCCAAAAAACATGACCCCCGCAGTCCCCTCTATGAAAATCTTCCACGACTCTTTTGGCTTCCTCCTCGACCAAACAATTTAATAACATTCCACCAGGGTCTTTCCAAAACAATGTTGAATCTAGTATGCAAAATTTTGCAGCCTTCAATTTCAATGTTCTACTTCTATTTCTCGGCATTCAAGGAGGTGAAGACAAATGTTGAAGTACATATAAAATTTCAGCGTACCAAGGAGAAGAAAGAAACATTTCAGATACCTAAACTGATGGGTTCTCCTCATCTTCATCGGACATGGCAACAATCAAATTTATGTCTAAAGCTTGCAGATTTGTTTCAGCCATTAGCTTGGCGAGTCCTTGACCTTTGATCAGCTTGGTGGGTTTAATCTCTACATCATACTCTAACAACACAGCAATCCACTACCCCTTCTATCTTTCGGATCTGCCTGTACTAAAATATCTTTAACTGCTGCATTAGGAACATAAGCTAGAATATGCGAATGCAATATATACACAAGGAAATATTTCAAGGCCTTAACAAGTGCAAGTGCTTGCTTCTCAACGATGTTCTATTTCAATGCTCCATCTCTAATAATCTGACTGAAAAAAGCAAAGGGATTTTCAACACCTTCTCTCTTCTGCATTAGTACGGCTTCTGAAGTGTGCTCAGAGGCAAATGAGAACAAAATAAAATCCTGAGTGTAGTCGGGGCTGATCAAAATAGGAGCTGAAGAAAGAGCTAACTTCACTAAATTAAATTATTTGACCGCCTCTTTGGTCCACTTTACCTGACTGTTCTTCTTGAGCATGCTTGTGATCTCTCTAAAATGCTCTGCTAGATTTGGAATGAAGCGACGCAAAAAATTCAGTTTACCATTGAAGGACTGAATTTATTTCTTGTTCTGGGGCTGTTCAATTTGTTGAATGGCTTCAACACGTGATGGATCAATACGGATGCCGTCTTTAGATATGATGTGGCCAAGAATTTTTCCCTCATCCATGGCAAAAGGACTCTTTTTCGGATTCAATGATATGCCATATTTTCTGCACCTTTGGAAAACAATTTTCAGATGATACAAATGTTCCTCATCTGAATTTGAAAATACGGTCAAGTCATCAAGATAAACAACTAAAAATACATCTTTCTCATTGGCGAAAGCTACGTCCATCGCACGCTGAAAGGTGGCTCTTGCATTTTTTAAACCAAAAGGCATCTTTGCATAATGAAATGTTCCCCATGGAGTGGTGAAGGCTGTCTTGTCACGGTCATTCTCATGCACTAAAATCTGATTGTATCTTGAATAACCGTCAGGTAGCGACATCCTTGATGCTCCAACTACTCGCTGCAATATATGATCCATTTTGGGCAGCGGATAATTGTCTTTTAAAGACACCTTATTCAAATTTCTGAAGTCAATGCATAAACGAATCTCACCTGTCTTCTTCCTTATGGGCACCAAGTTTGATATCCAATCGGAAAATCGGATAGGCACAATGATTCATGACTTATACAATATATTTACCTCTTTCTCAATTGATGGCAACAGTTTCGGATTGATTCTCCTCAACATTTGACGAAAAAGCTTCTGATTTGGCTTAATAGTAATAGTATGCTGAATGATGTTTGTTTCATATGTTTTAAGATCTGAGTAATCCCATGCATATACATCAGAAAATAAAGACAACAATTTCATATATTCAGCATTTACCTTTGGTGAGAATGACCTTGATAACTTAACCATCTTGGGATTTTCAGCTGTCCCAATGTTTACCTCTTCAATACCATTTTCAGTCGGTCTCAATGTCGGTTTACGGGCCACATCATCTTGGTCGAACAGCTCCTCTAAAGGAATCAATCCTTTAGGAATAATGTTGTCCTTAAGTTGCAGCACATCCATTTGATTTACTTGTATATTGTCATCACCATCATCATTTTCGGTATCTATTGAGGAATCTTTGAACTTACCCTTATTTTGCAGAAACTCATTGATCTCTTCATCATCTTTAAAAACTTGCCAACATCGCTGATTGTCTGGAACGGTGGGATGATGCTTCACATGAATCTCAAATTTGTTGCTAGAATTCATTGGAACTTTTAAATTGCTTGTTGCCTTAGCAAGTCCATCAGCAACACCATTTTGTAGGCGAGGCACACATGTCAAGGTATGATCAGAAAACAACTTCAAAATATATAAGACTGCATTTCGATATGCCCTCATGCGAGGATGTTTGGCCTGAAACTCACCCTTAACTTGCTTTATCACCAACTCGGAATCATCATAGACTGCAATCTTCTTTGCTTTCAGTTTCTTAAGAATCTTTAGGCCAGCAATGAGAGCCTCATATTCCGCCTCATTATTTGATCAATCAAATGCTAGTTTATAGGACCACACTCTCACCTTGCTTGGAACTTTGTCTTGAGCGGAAAAAGGACTTCGAATCCTCACACCAATACCAGCACCATCACTACCTACCGCACCATCAAAATCCATGGTCCAAAGACCATCTTCATCCTCCTCCAAGTGCCGAAATTGTACTGCCTCTGATTTTTCTATTTGCTGCCCCTTTTCTTCGGTTGTTTGCTCCATGATAGCTTGCTTTTCTCCTCTTTCTTTTTGTAGTACTGCTCTGAAATTTTCAGTGATCTCTGGTATATCTTCTGCTTGAACTAACTGACTATCTATATCATTAAGACTATCAGCAAATAAAACAAATGACTCCAAATCTGTATGTACATAATTTATAGGATGATTGATCGGCTTCTCTTTACTAGTTATCATATATTTCATCTTTTGCTCGCAATATAGCTTTCTCATTTGACTGAAGACTGGAATTGTGGCATAAGAGAAGTCTAACTGTAGAGTACCCTTCAACTTAGCTCCCCAAGATCTCGAAAGTAGCATACCAAAACGTGGAGGAATGTCTGCCACAACCACATCCATCAAGACATTTTTCACTGGGATTTGGTCTAAGCTAACAACCAAATCTTTGATGAGCCCGATACATCTCACACGGCTGGAATCAAATGAGTACAAATCATGATATTTCCTTGTTATGTCTAACCCCAACTTCTCCATGATCGCCTTTGTCATCAAATTGTGTGAAGCACCCGAATAAAACATAGCATTATGCAAGACATATTCATGCAATATCAAACTGATATAAAAGGGAGGAACATCACTATGAGGGGACTGACCATCCAATGCTGGCCCAAAGATCAATTCGGGCTGATCATCTTCAACGCTCACCATGTGAAGCATGGGATCAAAGTTCAGAATTTAGGAGACTTGACCTCGGTAGCTGCTGTTTTTCATGATTTCAGTCAAAGGAATAGATATTTTTAATTTGGAAATTTCATTTTCCAAACTAAATGCTGAAACTTCTTCGACTTCTTTGGCCGAAATTTATCTCCTATCTTTGATTATAGCTGCCTGATTTGTCTTTTCTGCTGCTGATATCTTGCTAGTTGTGGGATCAATTGTCTCTTTTCCTTTCTTTGGCGGTATTGGTGAATCTGTCTTTATTGTTGTAGCTTCTTTTCTTTTTTGAATGGGATTGATGGGCACATCTTGGTTTCTCAATGAATAATGCTTCTGTTTATTGGACAAGGCATTCAAATATCCTCTTTGGTAATCATCTCAATCTGCATCATTAGTTAAGATAAAATCTTCATCTTGTTGGGCGTCTGAACTTTCTCCATACTCTTCTTCTTCGGTGATGTAAATAGGCATATCGTCAGGAGTGAAGAAGTGGTTTTGGTCCCCTGCTACATCAGCATCTTCATCTGAATCTTGACTCACAAAATTCTACAAAAGAGGAGTTTTGATTTATTGCTGGGTTGTCGGCTCTTGTACTCTTGGTTCACGCTGCTTGATTTTGTACTGAGGTTGTTGCTGGCCACAGTAATTTGGATTACGAATCTGCTATTCTGATTTGTCAAGGTTGAGTCTTTTGAACATCTCGCGAAGCCAAGGTGGTTCTGATGATGTAGATTCTTCCTTTATAGTCACCCTTTTCTCTGCCTTCAAATGTGCTCTCTTGTCGTTCAAATCTGCCTCGACATTGACAACAATCTTTTGCATATCTTCTGAAGTAGGCGGATCTCTATCCTGTAATGAGTAAGCCATCTCTGGATCAAAGCCATCCGGGAATTTAAGAAGAGCTGATTTTCTAGGTGGTCTTAAATCATTAGGGATAGCATTATAAACTGTATTGAACCTGATAATGTAGTCTTGGACAGACTCACCGTGACTGCATTTGATATTATTGTACTCGGCATTAATCTGAAGCGGATCCTTTCTAAGTTCCCAACGATAAAGAAACTGCTTCTGAAGTTCAGCCAAAGTAGGTATACTTCTAGCTCCCAAGCCTCTGAACCATTTTCTTACCTCTCCTCCGAATGTTTGCACAAACAATCACATAGTTACATTCTCATCATCAATCTCATATAAATCATAAAAAGTTTCCATTTTGTCTATGTGTTGCTGAGCGGACACACTTTGAGGAGTCCCATCAAATAAAGGAATTTTACTTTGATAGTTCGCACACATATCATGCAATTGCTGAGGTAAAGCAAGAGGTGCAAAGCGAGCAGCCATTGCTCTAGGTGGATTTACTCTCGGTGTTGTTGGCGGAGTGGATGTTGCTACTGTATGGGGAGTATGCGGAGGAGAAGCAATGTGGGATGAAGAAGGGGAATTAGTTGTAGATTTGGAGTAAGTAATTATAGGCTGCAAAGGAATGGTAGGAATGAAAGGCGGTTCAGTAGGAACTCTAGAGGTAGATGTCGTGATGGTGGATCCAATGTTTGCAGATATGGCTTCTAAAAACTCAGAAAGATTGGCTGCTTGGATGGTGGTATGAAGGTGCCTCAAGATAAAATTTTCAATTAATTTATTATGCCTTTCAAATTCAAGAGCTGCAGCAAAGTCAGGATTTGGAACAATAGAATCGAGAGCGTTTTTGGACTTGGTTTTGAACAATGACAATTCAAACCTTGCGTCGAAAGGAAGTTCTTCAAGGTATTCAAAAAGTGTAGGACATGAATAAGATTTAACCAAGGGAGTCACCGAGCTTTCTTGACGGAGGATTTTTCGAATCAAATTTGGATTTTCATAAATAGGAGGCAGATTCAGATCTGGATTAGCTCTTGTATGTCTTTTTGAAGCCAGTGTATTTATCAGGAGATCAAAAGAATGAAAGTAATTCAGCCAATCATTTGCTAGACTCAATCATCCAAAGGTGTAGAACGATCAAAGGTACTGGGGTGATCTGCAAATCAAAGTTTCACAAGCTAACCGAAGATCGACTAAAGCAGCATTTATCTACTTCCGCTTATGCATAGCAAGAGCCTTTCGAAAGCTACCTGGCGTGACTTCAGACTCCGTCTAAGACTTGTGAAACAAACTCATCAACAAGAAAACAATTTGAGATTTTGTCCCCATTATGGTCGCCATTATGTTAGCGCTCAAATATGCCTTAGGCTGAAATAAGTCAAGACTCAAGGCCACATCAAACCGCGCTCAGCCTCGTAGCTAGCCCTACGAGGACAGGAGAGGACTCTCTCCGGGTCAAACTCGGCAAAAGGTAATCTAAATGGCTCGAGATGACTGAATTGATGACTGATTTTAGGCTAGGTATGAAGTACAAAGAGTTTAGAATTGAGTTTTGATAATTTTGTTGAATTCAAGGGAAAGGCAAATTTGGGTGCGGGGATGAGGCACAGTTTTTGCAGAGGTCCACTTGGGGCAAGATAGGCAATTTTTTTGATGCCTTAAAGCAGGTGAGATGAATATATCAGACCGTTGGGAGGCTAAGGAGAGCAAGAGGGCTCAAGGATTCTCCTTAAACTGAAGAAAACATAGAATATTAAACAAATTTAAAGGCAGAGCATATCAATTTCATGGATTCTACCTTAACACTTCATTTGCTTAATAAGATAAGATTCAATAGAGATAATGATGCACATACCCAACTTACAAGTACTGAGGGAAACAAACCATCAAGACATAAAGCCACATGGATCCCAAATAGTGTTGGAAAACCCTGGTCTTTCCTTTGCCAAAAATGCTGATAAGATATGTACAATATAGTCTCAAGCTATCCCAAGAGTCCAACCCTGAAAATGACTAAGAAAATACATAATATATGCAAGCTAACAAATTCCCTTGCCTCTAGGGGTCGAGCTCATCATTCTAGGAGCTGTTTCAACCAATTCTAAACTAAGCACTACAATCTAGGCAGTCAAAACAACTTGCCTCTATAAGCTAGGAAACCAATTCATTCATTACATTTTTGCTATTTTATGAATGAATCATCTAGAATAGGTAAATACGTGTCAAAAAAACACAAATATCCAATAATTACATCAAGGAGGGTGAAAAATCCCATCACAAGTCAAAACAGATGAAACAAGCTTGATTCGCTGAGCTGAGGAAGAAAACTGAGCCAAAACACCCTGTGCGCCACACACCTTTAAATCTACTTTTGGGGCACTTCCTGACATTCAAATTGAGCTCACGTGGGATTTTTGGAAAGGTCTAGACATCTACTTTCCAACACGAGTGGAAATTTTCAATTTGGTCTCCATTTGACCCTCGAAAAGTGAATTCGCCCAGAAGTACTACCTGTTGATGCAAAAAGTGGCAGAAAGGTGATTTTCATGATGTTTTTTAAGCTTTTGATCACCCAAAACTTGATGAAATGCCTTGGAAATTGCTGAGAATGTGTATTTCATCATGAAAAATCCAAAAATGTAAGCCACCTGTGATTTGGACCTCTCCATTTTGTGGGTTGCATGCTGAGCTTGACGCATAGAACACGAAAACTTGTTTTGCAAGCCAAAAATTTTGAAATGACAAAATTTTCTCCAAATGTGACCAAAATTGGAGTGAAGACCCTCCATCATGTATCATGTTCAACTAGAGAAGCCTCAGCCAAAACGCGAAGAGGATCAGGCCTTCTGCGTTGTTTTTGTGCTTTTCTCAAACGCCTTTTGAGGACCTTCATTCTTGCTTTGCAAACATGCATGCGAGCCCAATAGTGAGTCTTCATGTGGCGAAGCATGTCCTTGTCCCTGTTTGTCTTCGCCAACAACTTTTCCAAGTGATTATTCACCCGGATGAGCATCGATTCCCGATCAATAGGTGTCAAATCACGAGGTCTCCTACGAGCCAATTCCCGGTCTTCACGAATCTTGCGCAGCTCATAAAGTTCATGCTCATCCTCCAAATGGTTGTTGCACTGCTCTAAGTAGTTGATCACCCATTTAGCCATCTGCAATTTCTTTTGCAGTGACTCATTCTTGGCCCTTTGCTCTCGGATAATCTCTTTAAGCTCTGAGTTGGGTGAACTAGCATCAACATCAATGATACCGGTATCCTGAACTCCTGAAGGACCCTCATCAACTATGGGTCTCTTGCCCCTGTCTTGACTCTGTACCTGTGATGTAGATGGAAGCGAGACCCCTTCCACATGATGTGGAGATAATACTCACTCTGGTGATGATGTCAACGAGACCCCTTCCACCCCGGGTGGAGAAAGTACTCATTGTGCAGCTGCAAATATGGCCCTGGGGCCTTTATGATATGTCACATATGCTGGAGCATCAACATGCTCGGTCTCATGAATGTCAAACTGCCATGAATGCCCTCCCTCATCATGGACGATCTCTGGAGGAGGCTGTAGCATGGAAAAGAAATCACGGGAGATGAAATCCTCCCAAGCAATACCCTGCTGTGCCAACTGATGCATCACTATGATTTTGATCAATGCATAGTGATATATGCTCCTGTGCTGATGTGTCGGGGTCTTCCTCTGTACTAAGGGTATCATCCTCTCTATGTTCTGGCACATGAAAAACATAATACTCATCATATGTACCCGCATGAAATGCATCAACAAATGTACATGGTACGCATAAAGACGTGAAAATCTGCCCTCACAGCTGAAATACCGAATGATGAGTTTCATCAATGGTGCAAACTCATCTTTCAGGTATCTGAAAGGAAAAGTCGTGCTCAAGTGTCTGATATATGCGGGCTTGACATATGGCTCATAATAATATCAGTCCAGCATCTGGCGTTTACTCCATTCCTCCCCCACATTTGGTATTCCGGTGGCCTGAGAAATAGTGTTGGGTGACAAAGTGAAATCCACTCTGACAAGGTTCACATGACCATCATGTAAGTTAAGGACAAATAGACGAACCAGTTCCCGATGATGTTGAGTTTTTGAGATCATCTCACAATATTGGTAACATGTTTGGCACTGAAAACAATCCATGGAAAGTGGGCAAGCTTGCAATTGAGCCAAAGAGATAGGCACCTCCCTAACATGCTATCCACTCTTGCCACCTCTGTTATACCTTTGTGGCACATTAGGCACATTAACCCCCAGTGTAGAGTCACTATCATAATCCTGCTCATATTCGGACTCGGTTTCTGACATGTTCTCTAAAACAAGGTGGCCGGAATATATATATTTGCTGATATAAAACTGTGTGCCAAAAGTTGACTATTGACTTTTGTCTCTTTATCAAAGTGCTGAGAATTTAGGCGTGAGGAGAGGTGATTTGGGTGATTTCTTAGTGAATTTGTAGGCACAAACCCTATGCACCATGCGCTTTACCCAACGCACCGAGCGCTCTAAGTGCACCGCGCCTGTGTTAAATTGCACAGGAAAAAGTGGCCTGATGCATTGCGCTCCTCTGGTGCGCCGCACGCCTATGTTGATGCGCCGCGCGCCTCTGGAGCTGACCAAATACTCACAAACTTGCCTCAAACTTGCAAAATCACCCTTCAATGATACTCTTAGCTCTCAAAATGTGTAATGGGTTGGAAATGAGGATAAATCACTTGATATAGCATCCATTTTGATTTTTGCTCAATAAAAACCCATTTTTCTTATGTTTGGTTGTTGACACTTTTTCAAAATTAATAGGCTCTAACCTTTTTGGTTTCCTTCATAAAATAGGTTGAAATGATGAGTTTCTCTGATAATTTTTTGTAGGTATAGCTCTGATATGCTTCAACAAAGGAGACAAGGGTTGCACTTGAACAATTGAAGAACTGAAAATTTTGACAATTTTTACAAAAATGAGGTGGCGACTTGCCTTCAAAACAGAATTTTGAAGAGAAGTCCTTATTTAGCTGTACAATGGTGACAATTATTGAAGTGTTGATTTATCAAAAGCATCCCTCTAGCCTGTTGGTCTTCTAAGACTTTTAAGGACTAAATTAACTCAAACCCTAGACCTAGACCTAAAAATTTAAAAAAAATTGACTTGTGAAGCTTTATGACTCATCCTAAACCAGTGGTGATATGCACGAGGGGAATGAATGACACAGACCACTCCATCAGAGTTATGGCATGCCTAACGAAATGCAACTGATGAAAATTGGTGGGACACCTAAAACATGAAATGCAAAAAAAGAGCTTTAATCTCTGATGGAGGGATAACTAGACCGACTCTAACATTGGCTCCAATGGGGATGGTAGCTCCTTGGAGATGCCAAGAACCGCAGATCTCTGTAAGAGCTAGACAGTGCCTTCATCCATTGGGCGATGGAGTCATTATTCTGACACAAAATCTTGAGAATTTGACTGAAAAACAAAAATTGCATTGACAATACTAAACTCGAATTTAAAGATTTTGACAACTAACTTGACAAACTTAGACTAACTAACTTTCATTTTCAGAATTATAGCCTTCACCTCGGGCCCCAAACTAAAGATGATAAGTTAGTGTAGATGTGCAATAGGACAAAAGTAAAATGATATGTACAATGATAATGAATTGAGCAAAAAATATTTAGAAGTAGTATCTCTTTAACAGTCGACCATTGATCGGCCCTCCAGGATATTCATCTCCATTCATCTCTTTGAGAAGGAAAGCGTCTTGGTTGCGATATGCTGCAATCTTGTAAGGACCCTTCCATAAATTTTCAAATTTGCCATGCTTTCCCTTGTCTTCATGACGAGCATCCCACCTCAGTACAACCTCATCTAGCTGAAATGTATCCACCTTTGCTTTCCGGTCATAAATATTTTTGATGCACTCCTGTAGCTTGGAAGTGTTTTGAAATACCTCCTCCCATGTCTGCTGCAAATGAATCATCTGATTTATCCTTCTCTGCATAGGATCTTCCTCACTACCCGCTTCTTGAAGCAATTTGACTACTGGGACAGCAAGCGAAGTGGGAAAAACCGTGTCTGTTCCGTACACCAACTCGAAAGGAGACATGCCAATAGACTTTTTCTGACT
The DNA here is from genome assembly GCA_000404065.3 of Pinus taeda. NCBI lineage: Eukaryota > Viridiplantae > Streptophyta > Pinopsida > Pinales > Pinaceae > Pinus > Pinus taeda. Next base: position 54,846 of record APFE030615907.1, on the reverse strand, counting down.
CACCCTATCAGCCCATAATGCATCTATCAACTTCTTGTGCCAGCCCTTTTTGCTGATTTCCAACAATTTCTTAATGATATTCACCAAAGACTTATTAGATGACTCCACCAATCCATTTCCTTGAGGGTGGTATGCAGTTGAATGTCCCAAGCTAATATTGTACTTATAGCAAAACTAAATCATTCTTTTGGACTTAAACACTGCTGCATTATCTGTAATTAACTTACTTGGACACGCAAAACGTGACAAAATATTGGTCTCAATAAAAGAAATAATTACCGCATCCGTAGCTTGTCGAGTAGGAATTGCTTCAATCCATTTTGTGAAGTAGTTTGTGGCCGTCAATATCCGTCGATGATGTCTTGATGATGCCGGATGAATTTCACCAATGAAATCCAATCCCCATTGCTGAAAAGGTGCGCTGACTTCAATTGGTTTGAGAGGCAAAGGCTGGAGCTTTTGCTTTCCTTGAAAAATTTGGCATTCGTGACAATTTTTGATGGCTTTATATACATCTGAAAATAATGAAGGCCAATAATATCCTACCCTTAGAATCTTGTTTGTTGTAGTCTTCCAAAAAAGATGACCCCCGCAGTACCCTCTATGAAAATCTTCCATGACTCTTTTGGCTTCCTCCTCGACCAAACAATTTAATAACATTCCACCAGGGTCTTTCCAAAACAATACTGAATCTAGTATGCAAAATTTTGCAGCCTTCAATTTCAATGTTCTACTTCTATTTCTCGGCATTCTAGGAGGTGAAGACAAATGTTGAAGTACATATAAAATGTCAGCGTACCAAGGAGAAGAAAGAAACATTTCAAATACCTGAACTGATGGTTTCTCCTCATCTTCATCGGACATGGCAGCAATCAAATTTATGTCTAAAACTTGCAGATGTGTTTCAGCCATTAGCTTGGCGAGTCACTGACCTTTCATGAGCTTGGTGGGTTTAATCTCTATATCATACTCTAACAACACAGCAATCCACTTACCCCTTCTACCTTCCGGATCTGCCTGTATTAAAATATCTTTAACTACTATGTTAGGAACATAAGCTAGAATATGTGAATGCAATATATACACACGGAAATATTTCAAGGCCTTAACAAGTGCAAGTGCTTGCTTCTCAATGATGTTATATTTCAATGCTCCATCTCTAATAATGCGACTGAAAAAGGAATAGGCTTTTCAACACCTTCTCTCTTCTGCATTAGTACAACTGCCAAAGTGTGCTCAGAGGCAAATGAGAACAAAATAAAATCCTGAGTGTAGTCAGGGCTGATCAAAATAGGAGCTGAATAAAGAGCTAACTTCACTAAATTAAATGATTTGACTACCTCTTCGGTCCACTTTATCTGACTTTCCTTCTTGAGAATGCTTGTGATCTCTCTAAGATGCTCTGCTAGATTTGGAATGAAGCAACGCAGAAAATTCAGTTTACCATTGAAGGACTGAATTTCTTTCTTGTTTCGGGGTTGTTCAATTTGCTGAATGGCTTCAACACGTGCTGGATCAATACGAATGTCGTCTTTAGATATGATGTGGCCAAGAAGTTTGCCCTCATCCATGGAAAAAAGACTCTTCTTCGGATTCAATGATATGCCATATTTTTTGCACCTTTGGAAAACAATTTTCAAATGATACAAATGTTCCTCATCTGAATTTGAAAATACGGTCAAGTCATCAAGATAAACAACTAAAAATACATCTTTCTCATTGGCGAAAGCTACGTCCATCGCACGCTGAAAGGTGGCTCTTGCATTTTTTAAACCAAAAGGCATCTTTGCATAATGAAATGTTCCCCATGGAGTGGTGAACGATGTCTTGTCACGGTCATCCTCATGCACTAAAATCTGATTAATAACCGTCGAGTAGTGGCATCCTTGATGATCCAACTACTTGCTGCAATATATGATCCATTTTGGGCAGCGGATAATTGTCTTTTAAAGACACCTTATTCAAATTTCTGAAGTCAATGCATAAACGAATCTCACCTGTCTTCTTCCTTATGGGCACCAAGCTTGATATCCAATCGGAAAATCAGATAGGCACAATGATTCATGACTTATACAATATATTTACCTCTTTCTCAATTGATGGCAACAGTTTCGGATTGATTCTCCTCAACATTTGACAAAAAAGCTTCTGATTTGGCTTAATAGGAATAGTATGTTGAATGATGTTTGTTTCATATGTTTTAAGATCTGAGTAATCCCATGCATATACATCAGAAAATAAAGACAACAATTTCATATATTCAGCATTTACCTTTGGTGAGAATGACCTTGATAACTTAACCATCTTGGGATTTTCAGTTGTCCCAATGTTTACCTCTTCAATACCATTTTCATTCGGTCTCAATGTCGGTTTACGGGCCACATCATCTTGGTCGAACATCTCCTCTAAAGGAATCAATCCTTTAGGAATAATGTTGTCCTTAAGTTGCAGCACATCCATTTGATTTACTTGTATATTGTCATCACCATCATCATTTTCGGTATCTATTGAGGAATCTTTGAACTTACCCTTATTTTGCAGAAACTCATTGATCTCTTCATCATCTTGAAAAACATGCCAACATCACTGATTGTCTGGAACGGTGGGATGATGCTTCACATGAATCTCAAATTTGTTGCTAGAATTCCTTGGAATTTTTAAATTGCTTGCTACCTTAGCAAGTCCATCAGCAACACCATTTTGTAGGTGAGGCACACATGTCAAGGTATGATCGGAAAACAACTTCAAAATATATAAGACTGCATTTCGATATGCCCTCATGCGAGGATGTTTGGCCTGAAACTCACCCTTAACTTGCTTTATCACCAACTCGGAATCACCATAGACCGCAATCTTCTTTGCTTTCAGTTTCTTAAGAATCTTTAGGCCAGCAATGAGAGCCTCATATTCCGCCTCATTATTTGATCAATCAAACGCTAGTTTATAGGACCACACTCTCAGCTTGCTTGGAACTTTGTCTTGAGCGGAAAAAGGACTTCGAATCCTCACACCAATACCAGCACCATCACTACCTACCGCACCATCAAAATCCATGGTCCAAAGACCATCTTCATCCTCCTCCAAGTTCCGAAATTGTACTGCCTCTGATTTTTCTATTTGCTGCCCCTTTTCTTCAGTTGTTTGCTCCATGATAGCTTGCTTTTCTCCTCTTTCTTTTTGTAGTACTGCTCTGAAATTTTTAGTGATCTCTGGTATATCTTCTGCTTGAACTAACTGAATATCTATATCATTAAGACTATCAGCAAATAAAGCGAACGACTCCAAATCTGTATGTACATAATTTACAGGATGATTGATCGGCTTCTCTTTACTAGTTATCATATATTTCATCTTTTGCTCGCAATATAGCTTTCTCATTTGACTGAAGACTGGAATTGTGGCATAAGAGAAGTCTAACTATAGAGTACCCTTCAACTTAGCTCCCCAAGATCTCGAAAGTAGCATACCAAAACGTGGAGGAATGTTTGCCACAACCACATCCATCAAGACATTTTTCACTGGGATTTGGTCTAAGCTAACAACCAAATCTTTGATGAGCCCGATACATCTCACACGGCTGGAATCAAATGAGTACAAATAATGATATTTCCTTGTTATGTCTAACCCCAACTTCTCCATGATCACCTTTGTCATCAAATTGTGTGAAGCACCCGAATAAAACATAGCATTATGCAAGACATATTCATGCAATATCAAACTGATATAAAAGGGAGGAACATCACTATGAGGGGACTGACCATCCAATGCTGGCCCAAAGATCAATTCGGGATGATCATCTTCAACGCTCACCATGTGAAGCATGGGATCAAAGTTCAGAATTTAGGAGACTTGACCTCGGTAGCTGCTGTTTTTCATGATTTCAGTCAAAGGAATAGATATTTTTAATTTGGAAATTTCATTTTCCAAACTAAATGCTGAAACTTTTTTGACTTCTTTGGCCGAAATTTATCTCCTATCTTTGATTATAGCTGCCTGATTTGTCTTTTCTGCTGCTGATATCTTGCTAGTTGTGGGATCAATTGTCTCTTTTCCTTTCTTTGGCGGTATTGGTGAATATGTCTTTGGTGTTGTAGCTTCTTTTCTTTTTTGAATGGGATTGATGGGCACATCTTGGTTTCTCAATGAATAATGCTTCTGTTGATTGGACAAGGGATTCAAATATCCTCTTTGGTAATCATCTCAATCTGCATCATTAGCTAAGATAAAATCTTCATCTTGTTTGGCGTCTGAACTTTCTCCATACTCTTCTTCTTCGGTGATGCAAATGGGCATATCGTCAGGAGTAAAGAAGTGGTTTTGGTCCCCTGCTACATCAGCAGCTTCCTCTGAATCTTGACTCACAAAATTATGCAAAAGAGGAGTTTTGATTTGTTGCTGGGTTGCCGGCTTTTGTACTCTTGGTTCACGTTGCTTGATTCTGTACTGAGGTTGTTGCTAGCCACGGTAATTTGGATTACGAATCTGTTGTTCTGATTTGTCAAGGTTGAGTCTTTTGAACATCTCACAAAGCCAAGGTGGTTCTGATGTTGTAGATTCTTCCTTTATAGTCACTCTTTTCTCTGCCTTCAAACGTGCTCTCTTGTCATTCAGATTTACCTCGACATTGACAGCAATCTTTTGCATATCTTCTAAAGCAGGCAGATCTCTATCCCGTAATGAGTAAGCCATCTCCGGATCAAAGCCATCCGGGAATTTAAGAAGAGCTGATTTTCTAGATGGTCTTAAATCATCAAGGATAGCATTATAAACTGTATTAAACCTGATAATATAGTCTTGGACAGACTCACCATGATTGTGTTTGATATTATTGTACTCGTCATTAATCTGAAGCAGATCCTTTCTAAGTTCCCAACGATCAAGAAACTGCTTCTGAAGTTCAGCCAATGTAGGTATACTTCTAGCTCCCAAGCCTCTAAACCATTTTCTTACCTCTCCTCCGAATGTTTGCACAAACAATCGCATAGTTACATCCTCGTCATCAATCTCATATAAATCATAAAAAGTTGCCATCTTGTCTATGTGCTGCTGAGCAAACACACTTTGAGGAGTGCCATCAAATAAAGGAATTTTACTCTGATAGTCCACGGGCATATCATGCAATTGCTGAGGTAAAGCAAGAGGTGCAAAGCGAGCAGCCATTGCTCTAGGTGGATTTACTCTCAGTGTTGTTGGCGGAGTGGATGTTGCCACTGTATGGGGAGTATGCGAAGGTGTATGCAGAGGAGAAGCAATGTGGGATGAAGAAGGGGAACTAGCTGTAGATTTGGAGTAAGTAATTATAGGCTGCAAAGGAATGGTAGGAATGAAAGGCTGTTCAGTGGGAACTCTAGAGGTAGATGCCGTGATGGTGGATCCAGTGTTTGCAGATATGGCTTCTAAGAACTCAGAAAGATTGCCTGCTTGGATGGTGGTCTGAAGGTGCCTCAAGATAAAATTGTTAATTAATTTATTATGCCTTTCAAATTCAAGAGCTGCAGCAAAGTCAGGATTTGGAACAATAGAATCGAGAGCGTTTTCGGACTTGGTTTTGAACAATGACAATTGAAACCTTGTGTCGAAAGGAAGTTCTTCAAGGTATTCAAAAAGTGCAGGACATGAATGAGATTTAACAAAGGGAGTCGCCGAGATTCCTTGACGGAGGATTTTTCGAATCAAATTGGGATTTTCATAAATAGGAGGTGGATTTGGATCTGGATTAGCTGTTGTATGTCTTTTTGAAGCCAGTGTATTTATCAGGAGATCAAAGGAATGAAAGTAATTCAGCCAATCGTTTGCTAGACTCAATCATCCAAAGGTCTAGAACGATCAAAGGTACTGGGGTGATCTACAAATCAAAGTTTTGCAAGCTAACCAGAGATCGACTGAAGCAGCATTTATCTACTTCTGCTTATGCATAGCAAGAGCGTTTCGAAAGCTACCTGGCGTGACTTCAGACTCCATCTAAGACTTGTGAAACAAACTCATCAACAATCAAACCATTTGTGATTTCGTCCCCAGTATGGTCGGCACTATGTTAGTGCTCAAATCTGCCTTAGGCTGAAATAAGGCAAGACTCAAGGCCACATCAAACCACGCTCAGCCTCGTAGCTAGCCCTACGAGGACAGCAGAGGGCTCTCTCCAGGTCAAACTCGGCAAAAGATAATCGAAATGGCTCAAGATGACCGAATTGATGATTGATTTTAGACTAGGTATGAAGTACAAAGAGTTTAGAATTGAGTTTTGATAATTTTGTTGAATTCAAGGGAAAGGCAAATTTGGGTGCGGGGATGAGGCACAGTTTTTGTAGAGGTCCACTTAAGGCAAGATAGGCAGTTGTTTTGATGCCTTAAAGCAGGTGAGATGGATAGACCAGACCAGTGAGAGGCTGAGGAGAGCAAGGGGTCTCAAGGATTCTCCTTAAACTGACAAAACATAGAATATTAAACAAATTTAAAGGCAGAGCATATCAATTTCATGGATTCTACCTTAACACTTCATTTGCTTAATAGGAGAAGATTCAATAGAGATAATGATGCACATACACAACTTACAAGTACTGAGAGAAACACACCATCAAGACATAAAGCCACATGGATCCCAAATAGTGATGCAAAACCCTGGTCTTTCCTTTGCCAAAAATGCCGATAAGATATGTACAATATAGTCTCAAGCTATCCCAAGAGTCCAACACTGAAAATTACTAAGAAAATACATAATATAGGAAATATAACAAATTCCCTTGCCTCTAGGGGTCAAGATCATCATTCTAGGAGTTGTTTCAACCAATTCTAAACTAAGCACTACAATCTAGGCAGTCAAAACAACTTGACTCTATAAGCTAGGAAACCAATTCATTCATTACATTTTTGCTATTTTATGAATGAATCATCTAGAATAGGTAAATAAGTGTCAAAACAACATAAATATTCAATAATTACATCAAGGAGGGTGAAAAATCCCATCACAAGTCAAAACAGGTGAAGCTAGATTGATTCGCTGAGCTGAGGAAGAAAACTTAGCCAAAACACCTTGTGCGCCGCGCGCCTGAGCCCTGTGCGCCACGCGCCTTTGAAGCTACTTTTGGGGCAATTCATGTAATCCTAATTGAGCTCAAGTGGGCTTGATGGAAAGGTCTGGATGCCTATGCTCCAACACAAGTAGAATTTTTCAATTTGGTCTCCATTTGACCCTCCAAAAGTGAATTCTACCAGAAGTACTACCTGCTGATGCAAAAAGTGGCAGAAAGGTGATTTGCATGATGTTTTTTGAGCTTTTGATCACCCAAAACTTAATTAAATGCGTTGGAAATTTCTGAGCATGTGTATTTCATCATGAAAAATCCAAAAATGTAAGCCACCTATGATTTTGACCTCTCCATTTTGTGGGTCGCGTGCTGAGCGTGACGCATAGAATCGAAAAACCTGTTTTGCAAGCCAAAAATTTTGAAATGACAAAATTTTCTCCAAATGTGCCAAAAATTGGAGTGAAGACCCTCCATCATGTATCATGTTCAAATAGAGAAGCCTCAGCCAAAATTCGAAGCGGATCAGGCCTTTTGCGTTGTTTTTGTGCTTTGCTCAAACGCCTTTTGAGGACCTTCATTCTCACTTTGCAAACATGCATGCGAGCCCAATAGTGAGTCTTCATGTGGTGAAGCATGTCCTTGTCCATGTTTGCCTTCACCAACAACTTTTCCAAGTGAGTATTCACAAGGATGAGCATCGATTCCCGATCAATAGGTGTCAAATCACCGGGTCTCCTATGAGCCAATTCCCAGTCTTCACGAATCTTGCGCAGCTCATAAAGTTCATGCTCATCCTCCAACTGGTTGTTGCACTAATCTAAGTAGTTGATCACCCATTTAGCCATCTGCAATTTCTTTTGCAACGACTCATTCTCAGCCCTTTGCTCTCGGATAATCTCTTTAAGCTCTGAGTTGGGTGAACTAGCATCAACATCAATGATACCGGTATCCTGAACTCTTGAAGGACCCTCATCAACTATGGGTCTCTTGCCCTTGTCCTGACTCTGTACATGTGCTGTAGATGGAAGCGAGACCCCTTCCACATGATGTGGAGATAATGCTCGCTCTGGTGATGATGTCAACGAGACCCCTTCCACCCCGGGTGGAGAAAGTACTCGTCGTGCAGCTGCAAATAAGGCCCTAGGGCCTTTCTGATATGTCACATATGCTGGAGCATCAACATGCTCGGTATCATGAATGTCAAACTGCTGTGAAGGCCCTCCCTCATCATGGATGATCTCTAGAGGAGGCTGTAGCATGGAAAAGAAATCACGGGAGATGAAATCCTCCCAAGCAATACCCTACAGTGCCAACTGATGCATCACTATGATTTTGATCAATGCATAGTGATATATGCCTCTATGCTGATGTGCCGGGGTCTTCCTCTATACTAAGGGTACCATCCTCTCTATGTTTCAGCACATGAAAAACATAATTCTCATCATACGTACCCGTGTGAATTGCATCAACAAACGTACATGGTACGCATAGAGACGTGAAAATCTGCCCTCACAGCTGAAATACTGAATGATGAGTTTCATCAATGGTGCAAACTCATCTTTCAGGTATCTGAAAGGAAAATCCGTGCTCAAGTGTCTGATATATGCGGGCTTGACATATGGCTCATAATAATATCAGTCCAACATGTGGCATTTACTCCATCCCTCCCCCACATTTGGTATTCCGGTGGCCTGAGAAATAGTGTCGGGTGACAAAGTGAAATCCACACTGGCAAGGTTCACATGACCATCCTGTAAGTTAAGGACAAATAGACAGACCAGTTCCCGATGATGCTGAGTTTTTGAGATCATCTCACAATATTGGTAACATGTTTGGCGTCGAAAACAATCCATGGCGAGCGGGCAAGCTTGCAATTGAGCCAAAGAGGTAGGCTCCTCCCCAACATGCTGTCCACTCTTGCCACCCCTGTGATACCTTTGTGGCACATTAGGAACATTGACCCCTGGTGTAGAGTCACTATCACAATCCTGCTCATATTCGGACTTAGTGTCTGACATGTTCTCTAAAACAAGGTGGCCGAAATATATATATTTGCTGATATAAAATTGTGTGCCAAAAGTTGACTGTTGACTTTTGTCTCTTTATCAAAATGTTGTAACCAAGGGGACATAAATGATGGGAATTGTTAGAAAAAGGGAAGCATTAGGGAAATGGGAACAACGAAAATACAATGAGGAGATTAGGGAAGGGACAAGGGGGATAGAAATGTCTTAGGGTTTTGAAATAAGGTAGGAATCATATGGTTATAGGAGAAGGGAGAGTTTAAGGTTTTGAGAGAGGAAGATGTAGTGTTTAATGAGGGATGATTGGGAAAAATAATTTGGGGAATGTAGGAGATGTGAAACAAGGGAAAAAGAAACCTTGGCAATAATGATTTTGAAAAACCTTACAGAAAACTTTGGACTTGAAACCCTTATAGCAATTTGATGAACATGGAGGATTTTGTTCACTTGGTTTTCATGACAAAGAGAAGCTAATTTCTTTATATACACCACATGTACATCATCCAAAAACAAAACCAAGTCATGATTGCAGGCCTACCTGAGAATTTAGGCGTGAGGAGAGGTGATTTGGGTGATTGCTTGGTGAATTTGCAGGCACAAACCCTATGCGTCGCGCGCTTTACTCAACGCACTGCGTGCTCTGAGTGCGCCACGCTTGTGTTAAATTGCACAGGAGAAAGTGGCCTGATGCATCGCGCGCCTCTGGTGCACTGTGCGCCTATGCTGATGCATCGCGCGCCTCTGGAGCTGACCAAATACTCACGAACTTGCCTCAAACTTGCAAAATCACCCTTCAATGATACTCTTAGCTCTCAAAATGTGTAATGGGTTGGAAATGAGGAGAAATCACTTGATATAGCATCCATTTTGATTTTTGCTCAATAAAAACCCATTTTTCTTATGTTTGGTTGTTGACATTTTTTCAAAATTAATACGCTCTGACCTTTTTGGTTTCCTTCATAAAATAGGTTGAAATGATGAGTTTCTCTGATAATTTTTTGCAGGTATAGCTCTGAAATGCTTCAGCAAAGGAGACCAGGGCTACACTTGAACAATTGAAGAACTGAAAATTTTGACAATTTTTACAAAAATGAGGTGGCGACTTGCCTTCAAAACATAATTTTGAAGAGAAGTCCTTATTTAGCTGTACAATGGTGACAATTATTGAAGTGATGATTTATCAAAAGCATCCCTCTGGCCTGCTGGTCTTCTAAGACTTTTTAGGACTAAATTAACTCAAACCTTAAACCTAGACCTAAAAATTTAAAAAAATTGACTTGTGAAGCTTTATGACTCATCCTAAACCAGCAGTGATATGCACGAGGGGGATGAATGACACAGACCACTCCATCAGAGTTATGGCATGCCTAACGAAATGCAACTGATGAAAACTAGTGGGACACCTAAAACATGAAATGCAAGAAAGAGCTTTGATCTCTGATGGAGGGATAAGTAGACCGAATCTAACATTGACTCCAATGGGGATGGTAGCTCCTTGGAGATGCCAAGAACTGCAGATCTCTGTAAGAGCTAGACAGTGCCTTCATCCATTGGGCGATGGAGTCATTATTCCGACACAAAATCTTGAGAATTTGACTGAAAAACAAAAATTGCATTGAAAATACTAAACTCGAATTTAAAGATTTTGACAACTGACTTGAAAAACTTAGACTAACTAACTTTCATTTTTAGAATTATAGCCTTCACCTCGGGCGCCAAATTGAAGATGATAAGTTAGTGTAGATGTGCAATAGGACAAAAGTAAAACGATATGTACAATGATAATGAAATCAGCAGAAAATATTTAGAAGTAGTATCTCTTTAACAACCGACAATTGATCGAGCCTCCAGGATATTCATCTTCGTTCATCTCTTTGAGAAGGAAAGCATTTTGGCCACGATATGCTGCAATCTTGTAAGGACCCTTCCACAAATTTTCAAATTTTCCATGCTTTCCCTTGTCTTCATGACGAGCATCCCACCTCAGAACAACCTCATCTAGCTGAAATGTATTCGACTTTGCTTTCCGGTCATAAATCTTTTTGATGCGCTCCTATAGCTTGCAAGTGTTTGGAAATACCTCCTCCCATGTCTGCTGCAAATGAATCATCTGATTTATCCTTCTCTGCATAGGATCTTCCTCACTACCCACTTCTTGAAACAATTTGACTACCGGGACAGCAAGCGAAGTGGGAAAAACCGTGTTTGTTCCGTACACCAACTCGAAAGGAGACATGCCAATAGACTTTTTCTGACTCACCCTATCAACCCATAATGCATTTATCAACTTCTTGTGCCAGCCCTTTTTGCTGATTTCCAACAATTTCTTAATGATATTCACCAAATACTTATTAGATGACTCCGTCAATCCATTTCCTTGAGGGTGGTATGCGGTTGAATGTCCCAAGCTAATATTGTACTTATAGCAAAACCCAATCATCCTTTTGGACTTAAACGCTACTGCATTATCCGTAATTAACTTACTTCGATACCCAAAACGTGACAAAATATCGGTCTCAAGAAAAGAAATAATTACCGCATCCGTAGCTTGTCGAGTAGGAATTGCTTCAATCCATTTTGTGAAGTAGTCTGTGGCCGTCAATAGCCATCGATGCTATCCTAATTATGCCGGATGAATTTCACCAATGAAATCCAATCCCCATTGCTGAAAAGGTGCGCTGAATTCAATTGGTTTGAGAGGCAAAGGCTGGAGCCTCTGCTTTCCTTGAAAAATTTGGCATTCGTGACAATTTTTGATGGCTTTATATACATCTGAAAATAATGCAGGCCAATAATATCCTGCCCTTAGAATCTTGTTTGCTGTAGTCTTCCAAAAAAGATGACCACCGTAGTCCCCTCTATGAAAGTCTTCCACGACTCTTTTGGCTTCCTCCTTTACCAAACAATTTAATAACATTCCACCAGGGTCTTTCCAAAACAATGTTGAATCTAGTATGCAAAATTTTGCAGCCTTCAATTTCAATGTTCTACTTCTATTTCTCGGCATTCTAGGAGGTGAAGACAAATGTTGAAGTACATATAAAATTTCAGCGTACCAAGGAGAAGAAAGAAACATTTCAAATACCTGAACTGATGGGTTCTCCTCATCTTCATCGGACATGGCAGCAATCAAATTTATGTCTAAAACTTGCAGATTTGTTTCAGCCATTAGCTTGGCGAGTCCTTGACCTTTGATCAGCTTGGTGGGTTTAATGTCTACACCATACTCTAACAATGTAGCAATCCACTTACCCCTTCTACCTTCCGGATCTACCTGTACTAAAATATCTTTAACTGTTGCGTTAGGAACATAAGCTAGAATATGTGAATGCAATATATACACATGGAAATCTTTCAAGGCCTTAACAAGTGCAAGTGCTTTCTTCTCAATGATGTTATATTTCAATTCTCCATCTCTAATCAGCCGACTAAAAAAAGCAATGGGCTTTTCAACACCTTCTCTCTTCTGCATTAGAACAAAATAAAATCCTGAGTGTAGTCGGGGCTGATCAAAATAGGAGCTGAAGAAAGAGGTAACTTCACTAAATTAAATGATTTGACCGCCTCTTCGGTCCACTTTACCTGACTATTCTTCTTGAGCATGCTTGTGATCTCTTTAAGATGCTCTGCTAGATTTGGAATGAAGCGATGCAGAAAATTCAGTTTATCATTGAAGGACTGAATTTCTTTCTTGTTCCGGGGCTGTTCAATTTGCTGAATGGCTTCAACACGTGTTGGATCAATACGGATTTCATCTTTAGATATGATGTGGCCAAGAAGTTTTCCCTCATCCATGGCAAAAAGACTCTTTTTCAGATTCAATGATATGCCATATTTTCTGCACCTTTGGAAAACAATTTTCAAATGATACAAATGTTCCTCATCTGAATTTGAAAATACGGTCAAGTCATCAAGATAAACAACTAAAAATACATCTTTCTCATTGGTGAAAGCTACGTCCATCACACGTTGAAAGGTGGCTCCTGCATTTTTTAAACCAAAAGGCATCTTTGCATAATGAAATGTTCCCCATGGAGTGGTGAACATTGTCTTGTCACAGTCATCCTCATGCACTAAAATCTGATTGTATCCTGAATAACCGTCGAGTAGTGACATCCTTGATGCTCCAACTACTCGTTGCAATATGTGATCCATTTTGGGCAGCGGATAATTGTCTTTTAAAGACACCTTATTCAAATTTCTGAAGTCAATGCATAAACGAATCTCACATGTCTTCTTCCTTACCGGCACCAAGTTTGATATCCAATCTGAAAATCAGATAGGCACAATGATTCATGACTTATACAATCTTTTACCTCTTTCTCAATTGATGGCAGCGGTTTCAGATTGATTCTCCTCACCTTTTGACGAAAATGCTTCTGATTTGGCTTAATAGGAATAGTATGCTGAATGATGTTTGTGTCATATGTTTTAAGATCTGAGTAATCCCATGCAAATACATCAGAAAATAAAGACAACAATTTCATATATTCAGCTTTTACCTTTGGTGATAATGACCTTGATAACTTAACCATCTTGGGATTTTCAGCTGTCCCAATGTTTACCTCTTCAACACCCTTTTCAGTTGGTCTCAATGTCGGTTTTCGGGCCACATCATCTTGGTCGAACAGCTCCTCTAAAGGAATCAATACTTTAGGAATAATGTTGTCCTTAAGTTGCAGCACATCCATTTGATTTACTTGTATATTGTCATCACCATCATCATTTTCGGTATCTATTGTGGAATCTTTGAACTTACCCTTATTTTGCAGAAACTCATTGATCTCTTCATCATCTTGAAAAACTTGCCAACATCGCTAATTGCCTGGAACGGTTGGACGATGCTTCACATGAATCTCAAATTTGTTGCTAGAATTCATTGGAATTTTTAAATTTCTTGCTGCCTTAGCAAGTCCATCAGCAACACCATTTTGTAGCCGAGGCACACATGTCAAGGTATGATCAGAAAACAACTTCGAAATATCTAAGAATGCATTTCGATATGCCCTCATGCGAGGATGTTTGGCCTGAAACTCACCCTTAACTTGCTTTATCACCAACTCGGAATCACCATAGATCGCAATCTTCTTTGCTTTCAGTTTCTTAAGAATGTTTAGGCTAGCAATGAGAGCCTCATATTCCGGCTCATTATTTGAAAAATTAAATGCTAGTTTATAGGAACACACTCTCACCTTTCTTGGAACTTCGTCTTGAGCTGAAAAAGGACTTCGAATCCACACACCAATACCAGCACCATCACTACCTACCGCGCCATCAAAATCCATGGTCCAAAGACCATCTTCATCCTCCTCCAAGTGCCGAAAATGTACTGCCTCCGATTTTTCTATTTGTTGCCCATTTTCTTCAGCTGTTTGCTCCATGATAGCTTGCTTTTCTCCTCTTTCTTTTTGTAGTACTGCTCTGAAATTTTCAGTGATCTATGGTATATCTTCCGCTTGAACTAACTGACTATCTATATCATTAAAACTATCAGCAAATAAAACAAACGACTCCAAATCTGTATGTACATAATTTACAGGATGATTGATCGGCTTCTCTTTACTAGTTATCATATATTTCATCTTTTGCTCGCGATATAGCTTTCTCATTTGACTAAAGACTGGAATTGTGGCATAAGAGAAGTCTAACTCTAGAGTACCCTTCAACTTAGCTCTCCAAGATCTCGAAAGTAGCATACCAAAACGTGGAGGAATGTCTGCCGCAACCACATCCATCAAGACATTTTTCGCTGGGATTTGGTCTAAGCTAACAACCAAATCTTTGATGAGCCCGATACATCTCACATGGCTGAAATCAAATGAATATAAATCATGATATTTCCTTGTTATGTCTAACCCCAACTTCTCCATGATCGCCTTTGGCATCAAATTGTGTGAAGCACTCGAATCGAACATGGCATTATGCAAGACATATTCATGCAATCTCAAACTGATATAAAAGGGAGGAACATCACTATCAGGGGACTGACCATCCAATGCTGGCCCAAAGATCAATTCAGGCTGATCATCTTCAATGTTCACCGTGTCAAGCATGGGATCAAAGTTCAAAATTTTGGAGACTTGACCTCGGTAGCTGCTGTTTTTCATGATTTCAGTCAAAGGAATAGATATTTTTAATTTGGAAATTTCATTTTCCAAACTAAATGCTGAAACTTTTTCGACTTCTTTGACCGGAACCTCTCTCCTATCTTTGATTATAGCTGCCTGATTCATCCTTTCTGCTGCTGATATCTTGCTAGTTGTGGGATCAATTGTCTCTTTTCCTTTCTTCGGCGGTATTGGTGAATCCGTCTTTGGTGTTGTAGCTTATTTTCTTTTCTCAACGGGATTGATGGGCACATCTCGGTTTCTCAATGAATACTGCTTCTATTGAGTGGACAAGGCATTCAAATATCCTCTTTGGTAATCATCTAAATCTGCATCATTAGCTAAGATAAAATCTTCATCTTGCTGGGCGCCTGAACTTTCTCCATACTCTTCTTCTTCGGTGATGTAAATGGGCATATCGTCAGGAGTAAAGAAGTGGTTTTGGTCCCCTGCTACATCAGCATCTTCATCTGAATCTTGACTCACAAAATTCTGCAAAAGAGGAGTTTTGATTTGTTGCTGGGCTGCCGACTCTTGTACTCTTGGTTCACGTTGCTTGATTCTGTACTGAGGTTGTTGCTGGCCACGATAATTTGGATTACGAATTTGCGGTTATGATTTGTCGAGGCTCAGTCTTCTGAACATCTCACGAAGCCAAGGTGGTTCTGATGATGTAGATTCTTCCTTTATAGTCACTCTTTTCTCTGCCTTCAAACCAGCTCTCTTGTCGTTTAGATTTGCTTCAACATTGACAACAATATTTTGCATATCTTCTAAAGTAGGCGGATCTCTATCCCGTAATGAGTAAGCCATCTCCGGATCAAAGCCATCCTGGAATTTAAGAAGAGATGATTTTCTAGATGGTCTTAAATCATCAGGGATAGCATTATAAATTGTATTGAACCTGATAATGTAGTCTTGGACAGACTCACCGTGATTGCATTTGATATTATTGTACTCGGCATTAATTTGAAGCGGATCCTTTCTAAGTTCCCAACGATCAAGAAACTGCTTCTGAAGTTCAGCCAACGTAGGTATACTTCTAGCTCCCAGGCCTCTGAACCATTTTCTTACCTCTCCTTCGGATGTTTGCACAAACAATCGCATAGTTACATCCTCGTCATCAATCTCATATAAATCATAAAAAGTTTCCATTTTGTCTATGTGATGCTGAGCGGACACACTTTGAGGAGTGCCATCAAATAAAGGAATTTTACTCTGATAGTCTGTGGGCATATCATGCAATTGCTGAGGTAAAGCAAGAGGTGCAAAGCGAGCAGCCATTGCTCTAGGTGGATTTACTCTCATTTTTGTTGGCGGAGTGGATGTTACTACTGTATGGGGAGTATGCGGAGGTGTCTGCGGAGGAGAAGCAATGTGGGGTGAAGAAGGGGAATTAGTTGTAGATTTGGAGTAAGTAATTATAGGTTGCAAAGGAATGGTAGGAATGAAAGGCGGTTTAGTAGGAACTCTAGAGGTAGATGTCGTGACGGTGGATCCAAGGTTTGCAGATATGGCTTCTAAAAACTCAGAAAGATTGGCTGCTTGGATGGTGGTCTAAATGTGCCTCAAGATAAAATTGTCAATTAATTTATTATGCCTTTCAAATTCAAGAGCTGCAGCAAAGTCAGGATTTCGAACAATAGAATCGAGAGCATTTTAGGACTTGGTTTTGAACAATGACAATTCAAACCTTGCGTCAAAAGGAAGTTCTTCAAGGTATTCAAAAAGTGCAGGACATGAATGAGATCTAACAAAGGGAGTCGTCGAGCTTTCTTGACAAAGGATTTTTCGAATCAAATTTGGATTTTCTTAAATAGGAGGCGGATTCAGATCTGGATTAGCTCTTGTATGTCTTTTTGAAGCCAGTGTATTTATCAGGAGATCAAAAGAATGAAAGCAATTTAGCGAATCGTTTGCTAGATTCAATCATCCAAAGGTCTAGAACGATCAAAGGTACTGGGGTGATCTGCAAATCAAAGTTTCGCAAGCTAACTGGAGATGGACTGAAGCAACATTTATCTACTTCCGCTTATGCATAGCAAGAGCATTTCAAAAGCTACCTGGCGTGACTTCAGACTCCGTCTAAGACTTGTGAAACAAACTCATCAAAAAGCAAACGATTCGAGATTTCTTCCTCAATATGGTCGCCACTATGTTAGCGCTCAAATCTGCCTTAGGCTGAAATAAGGCAAGAGTCAAGGCCACATCTAACCACGCTCAGCCTCGTAGTTAGCCCTACGAGGACAGGAGAGGGCTCTCTCTGTGTCAAACTCGGCAAAATATAATCGAAATGGCTCGAGATGACCGAATTGATGACTGATTTTAGGCTAGGTATGAAGTACAAAGAGTTTACAATTGAATTTTGATAATTTTGTTGAACTCAAGGGAAAGGCAAATTTGGGTGCGGGAATGAGGCACAGTTTTTGCAGAGGTCCACTTGGGGCAAGATAGGAGATTTTTTTGATGCCTTAAAGCAGGTGATATGGATAGATGAGACTGGTGAGGAGTTAAGGAGAGCAAGGGGTCTCAAGGATTCTCCTTAAACTAAAGAAAACATAGAAAATTAAACAAATTTAAAGGCAGAGCATAGCAATTTCATGGATTCTACCTTAACACTTCATTTGTTTAATAACAGAAGATTCAATAGCGATAATGATGCACATACACAACTTACAAGTACTGAGAGAAACACACCATCAACACATAAATCCACATGGATCCCAAATAGTGTTGCAAAACCCTGGTCTTTCCTTTTCCAAAAATGCTGATAAGATATGTACAATATAGTCTCCAAGCTATCCCAAGATTCCAACCCTAAAAATGACTCAGAAAATACATAATATAGGAAAGCTAACAAATTCCCTTGCCTCTGGGGGTCGAGCTCATCATTCTAGGAGCTGTTTCAACCAATTCTAAATTAAGCACTACAATCTGGGCAGTCAAAACAACTTGCCTCTATAAGCTAGGAAACCAATTCATTCATTACATTTTTGCTATTTTATGAATGAATCATCAAGAATAGGTAAATAAGTGTCAAAACAACATAAATATCCAATAATTACATCAAGGAGGGTGAAAAATCCCATCACAAGTCAAAATAGGTGAAACTAGCTTGATTCGCTGAGCTGAGGAAGAAAACTGAGCCAAAACACCCTATGCGCCGCGCGCCTGAGCCCTATGCACTGCGCGCCTTTGCAGCTACTTTTGGGGCACTTCCTGACATCCAAATTAAGCTTAAGTGGGCTTATTGTAAATTTCGGGATGTCTAATTTCCAACACAAGTGGCATTTTTCAATTTGGTCTCCATTTGATCCTCCAAAAGTGAATTCTCCCAGAAGTACTATCTGTTGATGCAAAAAGTGGCAGAAAGGTGATTTTCATGATGTTTTTTGAGCTTTTGATCACCCAAAACTTGCTGAAATGCCTTGGAAATTACTGAGCATGTGTATTTCATCATGAAAAATCCAAAAATGTAAGCCACCTATGATTTGGACCTCTCCATTTTGTGGGTCGCGTGCTGAGCGCGACACATAGAACCCAAAAACCTGTTTTGCAAGCCAAAAATTTTGAAAGAAAAAATTTTCTCCAAATGTGCCCAAAATTTTAGTGAAGACCCTCCATCATGTATCATGTTCAACTAGAGAAGCCTCGGCCAAAACTTGAAGCGGATCAGCCCTTTTGCGTTGTTTTTGTGCTTTGCTCAAACGCCTTTTGAGGACCTTCATTCTCGCTTTGAAAACATGTATGCGAGCCCAATAGTGAGTCTTCATGCGGCGAAGCATGTCCTTGTCTTTGTCTGCCTTCACCAACAATTTATCCAAATGAGTGTTCACCCGGATGAGCATAGATTCTCGATCAATAGGTGTCAAATCATCGGGTCTCCTGCGAGCCAATTCCCGGTCTTCACAAATCTTGCGCAGCTCATAAAGTTCATGCTCATCCTCCAACTGCTTGTTGTTGTGCTCTAAGTAGTTGATCACCCATTTAGCCATCTGCAATTTCTTTTTCAGCGACTCATTCTCGGCCCTTTTCTCTCGGATAATCTCTTTAAGCTCTGAGTTGGGCGAACTAGCATCAACATCAATGATACCAGTATCCTGAACTCCTGAAGGACCCTCATCAACTATGGGTCACTTGCCCCTGTCCTGACTCTGTACTTGTGTTGTAGATGGAAGCGAGACCCCTTCCACATGATGTGGAGATAATACTCGCTCTGGTGATGATGTCAACGAGACCCCTTCCACCCCGGGTGGAGAAAGTACTCGTCGTGTAGCTGCAAATAAGGCCCTCGGAACTTTCTGATATGTCACATATGCTGGAGCATCAACATGCTCGGTCTCATGAATGTCAAACTGTTGCGAAGGCCCTCCCTCATCATGGACGATCTCTAGAGGAGGCTGTAGCATGGAAAAGAAATCACGGGAGATGAAATCCTCCCAAGCAATACCCTGTTGTGCCAACTGATGCATCACTATGATTTTGATCAATGCATAGTGATATATGCTCCTGTGTTGATGTGCCGAGGTCCTCCTTTGTACTAAGGGTACCATCCTCTCTATGTTTCGGCACATGAAAAACGGAATGCTCATCATACGTACCCGTGTGAAATGCATCAACAAACATACATGGTACGCATAGAGATGTGAAAATCTGCCCTCACAGCTGAAATACCGAATGATGAGTTTCATCAATGGTGCAAACTCATCTTTCAGTTATTTGAAAGGAAAATCCGCGCTCAAGTGTCTGATATATGCGGGCTTGACATATGGCTCATAATAATATCGGTCCAGCATCTGGCGTTTACTCCATTCCTCCCCCACATTTGGTATTCTGGTGGCCTGAGAAATAGTGTCGGGTGACAAAGTGAAATCCACTCCGGAAAGGTTCACATGACCATCCTGTAAGTTAAGGACAAATAGACGGACTAGTTCCCAATGATGCTAATTTTGTGAGATCATCTCACAATATTGGTAAGATGTTTGGCGCTGAAAACAATCCATGGCAAGTGGGCAAGCTTGCAATTGAGCCAAAGAGGTAGGCTCCTCCCTAACATGATGTCCACTCTTGCCACCCCTGTGATACCTTTGTGGCACATTAGGCACATTGACCCCCGGTGTAGAGTCACTATCATAATCTTGCTCATATTCAGACTCGGTGTCTGACATGTTCTTTAAAACAAGGTGGCCAAAATATATATATTTGCTGATATAAAACCGTGTGCCAAAAGTTGACTGTTGACTTTTGTCTCTTTATCAAAATGCTGTAACCAAGGGGACATAAATGATGGGAATTGTTAGGAAAAAGGGAAGCATTAGGGAAATGGGAACAACGAAAATAAAATGAGGAGATTAGGGAAGGGACAAGGGGGATAGAAATGTTTTAGGGTTTTGAAATAAGGTAGGAATCATATGGTTATAGGAGAATGAAGGGTTTAGGGTTTTGAGAGAGGAACATGTAGGGTTTAATGAGGGATGATAGGGAAAAATAATTTTGGGAATGTAGGAGATGTGAAACAAGGGAAAAAGAAACCTTGGCAACAATGATTTTGAAAAACCTTACAGCAAACTTTGGACTTGAAACCCTTATAGCAATTTGATGAACATGGAGGATTTTATTCACTTGGTTTTCATGACAAAGAGAAGCTAATTTCTTCATATACACCACATATACATCATCCAAAAACAAAACCGAGTCATGATTGTAGGCCTGCCTAAGAATTTAGGCGTGAGGAGAGTTGATTTTGCGATTTCTTGGTGAATTTGCAGTCACAAACCCTATGCACCGCGCACTTTACCCAATGCGCCGCGCACTCTAAGTGCACCGCACCTGTGTTAAATTGCATAGGAGAAAGTGGCCTAATGCGCCGCGTGCCTCTAGTTCGCCGTGCGCCTATGCTGATGCGTCGTGCGCCTCTGGAGCTAACCAAATACTCACGAACTTGCCTCAAACTTGCAAAATCACCCTTCAATGATACTCTTAGCTCTCAAAATATGTAATGGGTTGGAAATGAGGAGAAATCACTTGATATAACATCCATTTTGATTTTTGCTCAATAAAAACCCATTTTTCTTATGTTTGGTTGTTGACGCTTTTTCAAAATTAATAGGCTCTGACCTTTTTGGTTTCCTTCATAAAATAGGTTGAAATGATGAGTGTCATTGATAATTTTTTGCAAGTATAGCTCTGATATGCTTCAGCAAAGGAGACCAGGGCTGCACTTGAACAATTGAAGAACTGACAATTTTGAGAATTGTAGAATTGAGGCTTCTGTGATCCATCATAGTTGTAAGAAGAGCTTCGACGTAAATCACATGAAAAAGACCTTTGTCGACGCGTTTCGAACCAACTAGTGTGGTTCATCGTCAGTACAAGTTGAAGAAACATATCAGGCCTAGCATGTTAAATAGACAGAGCAGAGACTCCAACGACTACAAAACGACTATTTTTGACTCTTGGACCAAGGTAAAAATTATATTAATAAATTTATTTCTCATTATTATAATATTAATATTATTTTATTTCTAGAAATAAGTAAAATTAGGTCTTCTTACAATTTGAGAAATTTTTACAAAAAATGAGGGGGGCGACTTGCCTTCAAACGAGTTTATGAAGAAAAGTCCTTATTTAGATGTACATGGTGACAATTATTGAAGTGATGATTTATCAAAAGCATCCCTCTGGCCTCGTGGTCTTCTAGACTTTTCAGGACTAAATTAACTCAAACCCTAGACCTAGACCTAAAAATTTTAAAAAAATTGACTTGTTGAAGCTTTATGACTCATCCTAAACCAACAGTGATATGCACGAGGGGAATGAATGACACAGACCACTCCATCAGAGTTATGGCATGCCTAACGAAATGCAACTGATGAAAACTGGTGGGACACCTAAAACATGAAATGCAAAAAAGAGCTTTGATCTCTAATGGAGGGATACTAGACCGACTCTAACATATTCCATGCGAAAAATTTACATGTTTCAGTCCTCAAAAGACTACTCAGACTCGATAGAAAGGCTCCAAGCGATTACAACAAAGCTCATCATGTCACTTTTAGGAATTGAACCTGGGTGGGGAGGATGAAAATCATTCCTCCTACCTGAGATAACCATACTACCCACACTTACGTTGTCTTCATATTTTTCAATTTAAAGTTATGTTGCGCCTCTTACTTGCACTCGCAATGAATGGTAAAAGAGTTTAAACTATGCTTAGTCATGTCGATATAGGGTTTAATATCCTAAAAATATTTTAGAATTTGAATGTAATATTTTCAACATCTTTATATTTGATGTTTCTTATTGATAGATTAACATTGTAACATGCTTGTGAATATTAATTCAAAAGAACTTTTTTTATTCTATATGTGTTTATTCAAACTTTCTCTATTTCTAAGATGTTTTTGTCTGAGTGTTATTGTTATTTTAATCTGTAGCAATGGGATCCACACATGCAAGACCTTGGCTTTTCCGAAGATGGTGACCGTTACAATGATTTTAAGATGTCTAATGTTGATCTCACATTTGAAAACTATGAAGACATATTTTTTGGTTCTAAAGATCAATGTGTATCCTTGTTCGGGGATTCAGGAACATATTTTTCTTCCACATAGATGAATGTTTCTTTCTCTGATTCAAGTGACCACACTGAGAGTTCTCCTAAGGTTTGTTTACTTATAACCACATATTGTGTTATTGATAAACATTATTCTGGCAGTGTTAGTTCTAGTGCATGCATATCCCTTATAGGTTGTAGTTGTACATGAAAGGGACATTCTTGTCATATGTAGGTATGGATCAGATTTTTTTTTCTTAATTTTCCAAATATGTGTAACCTTTTAACCTATTATACTTGTAATTAGTGAAAACATGATAATGGGAATTATGGATGTTGCCTAAGGCTTCTTTAAAGTTCCAAAAACAATTTAGCATTAAATACTTCTCTAGAAAGTTCTATAAATTATATCAATGTTGTTCTAGTAGTTTTGTTGATTATATCAATATTCTAAAATTCTTTATGATACTTTGATTAGCATGAATGATGATTCACCCTAGTATAGTAAAAATAGGCCACATATGATAAATTAATATGAAAGAAGAAAATTAAGTGGGTAGATTTGGTCAGATAAATTGAAAAGGGGTGTAAATGACATAGTTTTAGAAATAATTCCAAAATGCAATTTATTTGGCATATTTGGAATTTTTGGTGGGTATGTGGAGATAACATACAAAAATGATACTATGGAGCACAACTAGTTAAGGACAGATTTTTCATTTTATTTTTTGGACTCACATAGGAGAGGTAAGGCCAATATGCAACCAATAAATAATTATATTAGTAAGAGATTTATCTCCTTTGGACCCTAAGGATCATGGCATATTGGGGCATGTTACCCACCCATATGTATGGGTAACCATAGGATAATTTTTCTATTCTATGATGCAATTTGTCAACTAGCTTATAAAGTTTTGTATGAATTTTCAAAGTGTTGTTTTTTTCATGTCTTTAGTGTTAGTTTATCTGTGTAGTTTGGATGGTGTTCCAACCACAGTTCTCTTTCTTCAGGGGTTTTGTAGTTAGAACAATGTACAATAGTGTTAAGTATAATAATCAATTCCATCCTTCAAGGGTCTATAGAATAATGTTCAGGGTGAACTAGTATTTATGGAGGAGAGAGATATGGTGCTCTAGGGTAACTAATGCTCTATTTTCCATATACTCTCACAGGTGCACAAATAAAAACTCACTCATATTTTTACCTGGATAAGAAAATGATGAAAAATTTGTACTTTGAAGTGGCAATGATAAATATGTATTGGAGCTAGACCTTGAACCCTTCAATGCATGCTTTCATCACCCAACATGACCATCTTCCATTGGTAATGCAGTTCCATTTTTGAACTGACATTTGTCTTCAAGACTATTCCATGATAAAGAAAACATGTTTCCATTTCTTGATCGTGGTTCTATGTGACCTTCAATTTATCATTTGTAACATGTTGAGAAATGGGAAAGAACAATGTATGACATTTATTTTGCAAAAAAGTTGAATGAAAGAACATAGAGTTTAACGAAGCTACAATTTTCATTGGTAAATGCAAAGGAACATCTTAAAAAGGTGCCTAAGAAAATGCCATATACAGAGTTTGAACCCAAGTAATATACGACTTCTTCTTTTGTAAATATGTTCTCTTTTCTACTTGAGATATCACAACAAGAAAAATATTGTTATTGTAGGAATTGTTTGACGACCTCATTGAGGTCCATTTTTTTTCATGTCTTACTTGATTGATACCTTCTCATGATGAAGGATTTAAATATGAATTAATATGTTGTTGAAACAAATCAAATTCAAATTTTATAGATATAAAATATAAAATAAATGTTAATTCCTTCATTTGATTATTAGTTGACTCTAGTGTGGGTAGGTTACAGGAAATGGGATTGGAAAAAGGATGGTAGACAATGTAGAGCATATCTTGGATATGACTCATTTGTTGTTGGAGATCCTTCACATACCTAGTCCATCAAATTTGGAAATGTTTATAGTAGGGATTCCTATGGTTTTTAATATTGTGTTTCTTTCACCTCATGGTTATTTTGGGCAAGCAAATGTTTTAGGAATGCTAGACACCACTGGACAGGTAAATCGATTTTTTATAATTCCAATGTTCCAAGATATTGTCTCTTTTTTGTTTGATTGTATTTTGAATGTTTCCTTTGATTTTGTTTTGTATTTTAACTATGAAATTGAAAATACTTGGTATCATGCCGATTTAAAAAAACATCCAAAGATTGAAGATGAAAATAGTATTACATGATATTGATTGAAATCCTTTTAGTTGTTGTGTTCAAAGACTTTCATGACTATTAGAAAAGTTTAGTTTCATGTTATTATTTGAGAAAAAGTTTTCTATATACTTGACCAAGTTCATGCATTAGAGAATGAATGTTGTTGAAAATAAAATGACAAGGATTACACATGACACTTCAGAGTATTTGTTTTCACAAGTTATCTATAGCTTGAATTCTAGCAAGGAACTTAGTTGGCATTATTGTTCATAGCTTTTCTTGAAGGTTGAATGCTAAGTTATACAAAGTTTTTTCTATGATGAAATCTTATTTTCTTTGTTTATATAGGTTATTTGGCCACATAGTGACCACTATCACCCAGCTGAAGAAAACTTGTTTGAGTTTCTTTGTTTTGGGGGGGAAATGACATTGACATTGTTGATGTTAAGGTATATGTCTTATAAATCATTTATAGTCTACTTTAGTTTATATTCCAATGCTCATTGTCTTTCATGTACTATACTTTGCATTGTATATTCTCTCATTTTCAAAAGTTGAACTCATTATTGATGGTAAGAAGTAGGGATTGAAGAATGAGGAGAACCATAACACTGGAGCGACAAATGCAAAAAGAGAGAGTGAAGAAAATTGGTCTAGTGATACTCTTAAAGTCAATATCTTGTAGGAGACACACACATAGAGATTCATGGCCAAGTCCTTAGAGTTGATAAATTCACCTACAATGCCTTGGGAACACAATGATAATTTTTTGAAGTGATAAAACAATAATTTAAGTATAAATTGTAGTCCAACAAATATTAAGTTGGAAACTCATGTTGTAATATTTGAAATTTCATATAATATAATTTATGTGGATGAAATTATTTATAGTTGTACTTTTATTATTTAATATTGTAATTACCATGTGTAACTTTTCATTTTCATATTAGAAAAAAATGTACATTGTATGATTTTTTTTTTTTAAATTTAATCGCAAAATCATGCTAATTAATTATGTTGATTAATAAGGAACACATAAACTCAATCTAAAACTACTAAAATAGTAGATTATGTTGATTAAAAATTAACACAGATAAAATGAATATGCGGATAAATTAGTCACTTATAGTCATTATTAATGAAAGTAAATGAAACGAATATAAACTACTAAATTAGACATTTATATAACGAATATTAAAATACCAAAAAAGATAAATGACCATTGTAAATGATAAATTTGTGATTAGAAATGATGACTAAATTTTGCATATATATGAATATTAGTATCTAATTTACAGTATCTTATAACATGACCAAAATTTAGTCATATTTCTTTGATCACTAATTGGTTTTCTCAGGTGATCATATACTAGTATATTTTGTTGTGTATTTGCTAATTAATTGTGGCAATTATTGACTAGATCAATGAATAAATTAATTACTAAATTTATGACTAAATTTATGACTAAATATAATACTAGATGATAAAATTGAGACCACCAATTAATGACTAAGCTAAAAGCAGCTAAAAGTTGGTCGCATTATAAGATATTGTAAATTAGCCACTATTGATCATCGACTGAAAAATGGTCATTTATATGCAACTTTCAGTCATTTTTTTAGTAACTAATTAGCCATTTTGTACTGGTGGTTTGAGACTGAAATGGAATATTGATTGGTAATGATAATATAGTATGGTGACATGTTATTAATTTAGTGGTATATTTATGCTTTAGTGGTTATTTTAGTGTTGTAGTGATTCATGATGCAATAGATAGTGATTTGAGATTTGTACGCAGGTATTATACAGAGGAAATGCATATATACGCAGGTTTGTTTCAAAACAATAGAGTATATATTCTAATGACATATGTTTGATCGAGGTTTGCAGGAAGACCATTGTGTTTTTGTGATGATGAACAATGTATGGTTTGGTATAATGATGAATGGTGGTGCATTGGTATAATATGGTATTTTATATATATTGGTTGTAATGTTTGATTGATATTTAGTGATTGAATTTCATATTCAATATTCAGTCTGGTATTGAGCTTAATGAAGGGTGTCAGTCTAGTTTGGAAATATGATGAAAAGTGTATAGGTTTGATGTTTTCAGCCAAGTGGATCTAGTATGAGATATTATGGAACATGGTCCATATAAGTGCTAAGGGTTGGAGCCTTCACTAAGGGAGCCAGAGCTTCCTTCTATTGGTAGCTGGTAAACTTGTTTAGGGGGTAGGTGCTCTCTTCTAGTAGGAGCTGGTAAATAAGATCAAGGGTTGCAATTCCCTTTTAGTGGGTCCTGGAGAATGAGAGAAGGTTGTAGCCTTCTGCAATTTGGTTCCTGTGTGATGGTAAGTGTCTGCGGCAGTACAATATTTTAAGAATATTTTCTTTTACAATAATAAAGAAGATACATACAACAACAATGATAATTTTCTTCCACATTAGGTTTCCATCTAAAATCCTGGTGTTCATGTGTGTTGATATGTTTCTTGTGTGTTGATGATCTAGCTACTCTTTACTGCTCATGGTTTCTTCTTAATGAATGAATAATTAAGTAATGGTGCACTGGCTAAGGATGAACATTTGATGAAATATATGAAAAGTTAATTGATTGGATATACATTGTTTTCTTTCATTAATGTCATGTACATACCTTGGTTGCATGAATGATAGTAGCCTATAGAAGTTAGAATATACAATGAATCATTTAAAGTGAAATAAAATATTGATTCACTCCCCCACTCCCCTCTCATTGTTTTTCCCAACATTTTCTTACTATAGGATGGGGCGTCTTTATTAGTTGAAAAAGGCTTGTTGCTAGAGATATTTTACTCTTTCTACGGTACATCCCAATATTATGGGAATTCACTATTCATGTTGAAATACCTATTGTTACTTTTAACTGGGGCTACCTCACATAACATGCTTCTATATTCTAACATTGTACCTTTTTGTAATGAACAAGGATGAAAATGGATAATTGAGGTTAGGAATTCGAAGAGATTCCCAACAACAAAGCAATGTATCTTATTTAGTGCTCTCTAGCCATGGCATACATTCAAGTGGTCTAGTTGTTGTAGCTCATACAATTGCCACAAAAATTATGTTCAACATTTTCTACAAGCCAAGGTATAGTGGTGGTGAAAAATAGAGCTAAATGGTGGTGACAATGTCAATACTTTTTTTCTTTTTTGTATAGATGTATTTTTTGCATGTACGCTACATAATAAAAATCAAAACCAGTGGTTTTTCCACCAGGTCGATTTTGTTTAATTATTGAAATTTTGTCAACATCGTGAACTATGTCATGCTCATCTATGATGTGTTTGTATATATTTTTTCATTTGCTATATCGAAATAAGTACCTTCTTCAGCTTGATGATGGCTCTAAAAATTTGAAATAAGAGAAACCAGATAAACTAGTTAAATACATTTTTGAAAATGTCATCTAATAAAGTTGAAGATTTAAAAACTAAAATCTAAACTAATGATAATCCCCACACCCTTATTATTTAACCATTTTACATTTCGTTTAATTCCACTTCCTACTTCACCACCCAACAATGAATGTTTAATAACCATGCTATAAAACAAATCATCGAAATGATTTCTTACTATTTTAACTAAATTTTATAAAATAATTTTTCACTTACTATGATGTGATTAGTTCTTTTAATTTTATTTAGATTTGAGTTGAGAAAAAACATTATAAATTCATTGCAAAAAAAATTATCATAATATAATATATTATAATATATTATATATATATTATATATATATATATATGTACTGTTGTTGAAACATGTCTAGGGAAATTGAACTTCTGGTCACATTGATACCCAAGGGCTTGCAGACATTCTTTCTTCCAATTGTGCTACCACCCATGTTAGGTCCCTATAATACTAGACTAGACCCTTATTGTTCTTTTTAGTGCAGCCCCATTATTGTTATTATTAATTCCTATAGATGCCCACTATTTTTATTGTTGTTCCCTTACATTATTATACTCCTATATATAGAAAGAAGGTATTATGATTTGTATCATCCAGGAATTATTCATTTATGTCATGTAAAGGAGGTTTCCCCCTCGAAAAGGCTAATTTTTGAGTCGTTGATATATCTTTTCTTCTATTTTGTGAGTTGGTTGCATAACATTCGGTATCAAAGCTTTTGATTTTAGGGTTTCGCTGCTTCAAACCAGTCATCATGGTATTTTCTCTATAATTTGTTTTATACGAAACTTAAAAAGCCTAAATTTCAAACATGTTGAGCCGAAATATTGGTTAAATTTGTGTAAAAAAATTGTATCTTGGTTTGCTATATTTTTAGAGATATGATCTGAGGAAGTTAGGGTTATTGCAAGCTCCCAAATTTAATATCAAATAGGTGACCTAGGAAAAATTGTCATAACTTTATATTTGGGAATGAGATCTTAATTTCATAAAAAGTATTATAACATGAAAAAAATATTGCCTATCTTGTATCATTTTCAGGGCTTAAGGTCAAAAAAGTGATACGTGGAATTTTGTACCAGTTCACTCTACTAAACTATTTTATAATCAGGTCATCGTGGGAGATCAGGAATAACTCTTTCTTGAAGAATGAAATCTTGGTATAACTTGTGGGGTTGGAAACAATACCCATAGGGATAACATAAGACTAAATTTCAGACCTTGGAAATCTGAAATTATACAGATACAACAATGTCAATATTGAGCCGCTAAAAAGCAAAAAAATGGTGTGTATTTTTTTAAATTTTACTTAACACTTGTTTGAAAAATAAGTTTGAAGGGATTTCAAGGGCATAATGAAGCATAGATATTAGTATCGAGTTAAAAAATTCCTCCCCAAAAAAATCTACACCCATTAATACCTACGAAATTTCTACTATGACTCATGAAGAGGAAGAATTGCAACATGATATATCAAAATTATGGGACCAAGTGCAACAAATTTCACTCTCACAAAGAGAAACCAAAGATGAACTAAAAGGGGACATGGATGGATTGAAAGGGGACATGGAGGGTTTAAAATCACACATGAAATGTTGTAAGGATGGATTAAAAGTACACATGGAATATTTGAAGGAAGGTTTGACAAAGTTTCTACAAGAAATGCTTCCAAATGGCAAAAAGGTATTTGATGAAACACATGGTGAGAACAAAATAAATGTTACTCGTGATTTCAAAAATTATAAATTTGGATTGAATACCCATAATATTTCAAAGATTGACATGAGGAATTTTGATGGCAAGGATCTGGTAACATGGATACTACAAAGGGAGAAATATTTAGATCTTCATAATGTGCAACACACACAATACATACACATTGCATCTTGATATTTACAACCCAATCAGTTTGTATGGTATCAATGGCTGCTTTTTCATAAACCACTTGTCACTTGGTAAATTTTTATCGAGGAAATGATACCACATTATGAGGATATAAAGAGCAACACCTTCTTTAGCCGATTGATAAAGTTCAAACAAAAGGGTTCAATGAGAGAGCACATTGAGGACTTCCAAAAATTGAATATAAGGGTAAACCATATTATAAAGGAGCATAGGGTGGATGTCTTCATAGGGACTTTAAAGGATAAAATTCAACATGAGGTTCACCTTTGGGAACCTGATTCATTGGAGAAGGCATTTAGGGTGGAAATAAAATTTGAAAGAAAAATTATGGCAACAAGGAAGTCTACCGCTCACAAATAAATGTTGTTGTTCCCTGCCTTCCACAACTTAAAAAGTTGACGCCAAAAAAATTGGAAGCAAAAAGAGAAAAATGGATTTTTTTAGTTTTGATAGAAAGTACACTAAAGGTTATAGGTGTGTTGAGAAGAAAGTATTTTACACAGATTGTGAAGAGGAGGAAGAAAAAGAACAAGAAATGTCAAAAGAAGAAGATATACACTAGGAACCAACCCCAGAGAATGAATAAATGAATTTGACCATATCTTGTAATGTATTGGCAAGAATTACCACTTTTCAAACTCTCAAGATAGAAAGACATATTAAGAAGAAAAATGTAATAGTATGAGTTGAATCAGGTAGTACACATAATTTTATTCATTGTAAGATCGCTAAGGAACTGAATTGCTTACTATATCTAGCACCATAGTGTCAATTGATGGTTGCAAATGGAGGAACTATAAATTTCCCTACAAAGTGCGATAATATCAAGCTAACAATGGGAGAATATGTACTGAATATACCAATTATTTCCATTCCAATGGGTTGTGTTAATGTTGTACTAGGAGTCCAATGGTTATAATCTTTGGGTACGATAACTTTTAATTTTCAAGAACTTTTATTGAATATTTTTTGGGAAAGAAATGAAGTTGAATTAAGGGGTATCGCAGGGAAACTAGTATAGATAATTAGCTCTAATGACATAAAAAATCTCCTAAAGAAATAACAAGAGGGTGTGATTGCACAATTATGCTCACTAGAGGTTCAAACATCAAAATCATCTATTTGTTCAGATCTCCAAAAAATCTTGGACAATCATTCCAAGGCATTTGAGACTCCCAAAGACCTACTATCTATTCATGATCTTGATCATGATATTCATTTGATTCTAGGAAGTGCTTCTCGAAAAATCGGGCCATACAGATATCCCTATGCCCAAAAGACTGGAATTGAATGTATAGTTACAAAAACGCTAGAGGCTAGTACAATTCAACCTAGTCAAAGTTATTTCTTTGCTCCAATAATATTGTTGTACAAGAATGATGAATTATGGTGCATGTGTCTACATTATAGGGAGCTCAACAATCTCACTATTAAAAATGATTTTCCCATTCTTATCATTGATGAATTGTTGAATGAATTATATGGAGAAACTTACTTCCCCAAAGTGGATCTTCATTTTGGATATCATCAAATTAGAATGAATACTGAAGACATTTTGAAAACACCTTCATTTTGGACTTACTAATGCACCTTCCACATTTTCAAGGTTTGATGAATTCCATTTTCAAACCCTTCCTTAGAAAATTTGTGTTATAATTTTTTGATGATATACTAATCTACACCAAGTCTTGGAAGGATCATGTTCCACATGTTGACATGGTGCTCAAACTATTGGAGGAGAAACAATTATATGCAAAAACCTCGAAATGTTTCATTGGATTATGGGAGGTGGAATATATAGGCCATATTTTATCTCATGAAGATGTTAAGGTAGACCCTAACAAAATTAAATCCATTAAGGAATGGAAAATCCCAACAGCCATAAAGCATGTTTGACGATTTCTCTGGTTGACAAGGTATTATCACAATTTTCTTAAGAATTATGGAAGAATAGCAACACCGTTAACTACATTATCGAAGAAAGATGCATTTTCTTAGACTCTAGAAGAAACTAAGGCCTTTGAACATCTTAAAGAGGAAATGTGATAAACAACGGTTTGAGTTATGCCAGACTTCACATAAACCTTTGTTGTTGAATAAGATCCCTCAGGAAATGGAATTGGTATTTTTTTAATGTGAGAAGGAAGACCCATTTATTTTGAAAGTCATTTAATCAAATGAAAGTATTTACAAAAAACTACTTATAAGAAGAGAATGTTGGAAATACTACATGGACTAAAGAAATGGCAACCTTACCTAATGGGAAGAAACTTTAAGGTAAAGAGAAATCATGATAGTCTTAAATACGTTTTGGAACAAAGAGTTTCTTTAGAAGAGCAACAATAATGGGTCACAAAGATGTTGGGTATGAATTTGAAATCATCTACAGAAAAGGGAAGAAAAATGTTGTTGTAGATTTACTCTTAAGAAAGGACGATGAGGCATAATCATTTCTTTGTGCTATTTATATTATCCAACCAGATTGGATAACTAAAGCAAGGGATGAACAATCAGAAAAAAGACGAAGAATTGTGGACACTCATTCAAAAGTTGCAGCAAGATCTGACTACATATGATACATTTAGCTGGAAAAATGACTCATTATGGTATAAATATCGCTTATATGCTTGTAAGAATTCCCAACCCAAACAAAATATTATTCTGGAATTGCACATCTCTCCCTTAGGAGGGAATGTTTAATTTTATAACAAAATAAAGTTGAGACAATTAAAGCCCGGGGTCTATTACAAATTTTAGTCATTCTAAGTCAACAATGGGAGGAGGTCTCAATGGATTTTATCATAGGTTCACCCAAGTCCGAAGGAAAGAGTATCATCATGGTGGTTGTTGATAGACTTACAAAGTATGCACACTTTTGTGCATTGTCCCATCCCTTTAAAGCTAGTACAATTTCTATTTCATTTATGGAAACAATTTGAAAGCTACATGGAAACCAAAAGATTATTATAAGTGACAAAGATCCCATTTTCACCAGAATTTTTTGGACAAAATTTTTTTTTTTTCTAGGTACTCAATTAGCTCAAAGATCATCTTATCATCCTCAATCTGATGGGAAAACTGAGATAGTGAAAAAATGTTTGGAAGGATATCTTGGTTTCTTTATATCTTATAAAAAAATACAGTGGGAAAATTGGTTACCTCTAGCTAAATGGTGGTATAACACTTCCTTCCATACTGCAGCAAAATTGACCCCGTTTATGGCACTTTATGGATATCATCCACCATATATTGCATCATAACTAAGAGAAAATTATAAGGTTCAAGCAGTGGAAGATAACATCTAGCATCAAAAATAATTTGTCCAACTCTTAAAGGATAACCTCACTTTGGCGTTGAATCAAATGAAACAATAGGCACATCAACATCACACTGAAACAAGTTTTGATGTAGGCAACTCGATATTTTTACGGCTAGAACAATACAAAGAAATATCCCTCAAGCAAGATAAGAAGAATAATAAATTATCGCTAAAGTACTGTGGTCCTTGCAAGGGATTTCAAAATATCGGTACTATGACATAGAAATTGGAGCGTCCTGCATCTTCCCAAGTGCACCCATTTTTCTATGCTTCATGCTTAAAAAAGGTTATAGGTGACGAGCTCCCAGTTCAAACAACATTTCCAGAAGTTGATGAGGAAGGAAAAATAATATTGGACCCGACAACATAGAAATCAATCAATTTCAGAGTATCTCATCAAGTTCAAGAACTTACCCACTGAATATTCCACATGGGAGGATGATAATTCTATACATAAGCATCTAGAAATACTCAATCATTGAGGACAACATTTTTTTGAATGAGAAGGGCATGTTAGGTCCCTATAATACTAGTGTAGTGTTAGGTCGCTATAATACTATTGGTTCCCAAATTTCTATTGTCATTATAGCCATTATTGTTATTGTTGTGCCCATATTGTCCCCATATTGTTATTATTGTGCCCCATAGAAACCCACTATTTTTATTGTTGTGCCCTTATATTATTATTTTTATATTGACTTTGGTTATATTGTGACCCCTTAGACTCCTATATATAGAAATGAGGTTTTGTCATTTGTATCATCCAAGAATTTCTCATTTGTGTAATGTAAAGGAGGTTTCCCCCTTGGAGAGAATGATTTTGAAGTCATTGATCAATCTTTTCTTCTATTTTGTGAGTTGGTTACATAACATTTTGTATCAAAGCCTTTGGATTGAATGGTTTCGCTGTTCCAAATAGGTCATCGGGGAACTTTCACTATATTTTTTTTTTATGACATTTCAGAAGATGAAATTAAAAACCATTTGATTAAAAATCACGATGAATGTTGGATCTGAATTTCACATCTTTTCTTGCTATAATTTTAGATATAGGATCCAAGGAAATTAGGGCTTTTGTAGGCACTCGAATTATATCTCAAACAGGTGACCTAGGGAAAATAATCACAAATTTCTCTCTAAGCATTAGATTGAAATTTCGTAAACATTTACAGAAGGAGGATGGTTTGTTTCTTTCAGTGTATCAGTTTCAGTTCCTATGGTCAAAATAGTGAAATGTGGCACTTCGTACAAGTGCGCTTTACTGAACCAGTCTATAATCAGGTCATCGTGGGCGATTTGACATAACTCTTCCTTATAAAATCCGATATTGACCAGACATGCGAGGTTGGAAAGAGGAATCAAGGGGCTACTGAAGGAAACAATATCAGACCTTGGAGTGATGAAATTATAGAGATACAACAGATTCGATATCGAGCTCCTAGAAAGTGAAAAAATGTGCGTAGTTTTTTAAATGTTTTGCATAAGTTTGGTTGAAAAATTAGTTTGAAGGATTTAAAAGGGCATAGTGAAGAATTATTATCATTCATTGATGCCCGAAATAAAGAATATGGAAAGACCTAGTAAGAAACCTAAAAGCACTAGCATGACTCACAAAGAAGAGGAAGAAATGCAACATGATATATCAAAATTACGAGACCAAGTGCAAAAAAATTCACTCTCACAAAAAGTAAGAGGAGCTAAGATGGATGGTGTGAAAGCTAATATGGATGGTTTAAATAAAGGCATGGAAGCTAGGATGAATGATGTGGAAGCTAAGATGGATGGGATAGAAGAAAAACATAAATGCAACATGGAAGATTTGAAGACAGATTTGACACAATTGCTAGAAGAAATATTTACTAATGGCGAAAGGCTAGGAAAAGAAACTCATGATGAGAACAAAAGAAATGTTAATCATGATTTCATAGACTCTAATGTTGGATTGAATACCCACCATGTTCCAAAGATCGATATGGGAAGTTTAATGGCAAGGATCTCATAACATGGATACTACAGATGGAGCAATATTTTGATCTCCATATGTGCAAAACACACAAAAGGTGCGCATTGAAACTTTTTATTTGGAACCAAATTAGTTTGTATGGTATCGATGTCTTTTCTCTCATAAAAAAATTTTCACTTGGTATATTTTTACGGAAGAAATGATAGCACATTATGAGGATACAAAAAGAAACACCTTTTCTAGCCAACTGATAAAATTCAAACAAAAGGGTTTAATGATGGAGAACATTGAGGGCTTCCAAAAATTGAATATAAGCGTAGAAGGTATTTTAGAGGAGCACACGATTGTTGTGTTCATAGGGACTTTAAAGGATAACATCCAACATGAGATTCATCTTTGGAGGAACCTGACTCATTGGGGAAGGCATTCAGGTTGGCAAGAAAAATGGAAAGAAAAATTGTGGCAGTAAGGAAGCCTACCACTCACAACTATAAAGATGGAAGTCTTGTTTCCCCTACCCTTCCCAAAACTACAATGCTGACACCACAATAATTGCAAGAAAAAGATAAAAAGGTTTTTTACAGTTGTGATAACAAATATAGTAAAGGTCATAAGTGTGTTGAGAATAAATTACTTTATATAGATTTTGAAAGAGGAGAACGAAAAAGAACAAGAAACATCAAAAGAAGAGGATATACACTAGGAACAAACCCTAGAGAAATAAGAAATGAATCTGACTATATCTTGTAATGCATTGGCTAGAACTACCACTCCTCAAACTATCAAGATAGAAGGACATATCATGAAGAAAAAGGTAATAGCATTGATTGATTTGGGAAGTAACCAGAATTTTATTCATTGTAACATAGCCAAGGAATTGAATTACTTCCTATATCCAGCACCGGAGTTTCAAGTGATGGTTGCGAGTGGAGGAACCATAAATTGCTCTGGAAAGTGCCATAATATCAAACTATCCATGGGATAATATGTATTGAATATCCCAATTCTTTCCATTCCAATGGGTGGTACTGATGTTGTACTAGGAGTCCAATGGCTACAATTATTGGGTACAATAGCTTTTAATTTTCAAGAAATTTTCATGATTTTTTCAGAAGAAAAAGAAGTTGAATTAAGGGGTATTGCAGGGAAACCAAGAAAGATAATCAATTCTAAGGGAATGACAAAGTTTCTAACAAAAGAAAAATGAAGCGTAATTGTACAATTATGTTCACTGGAGGTTCCCACATCGAAATCATCTATTTCTACAAATCTCCAAAAAGCCTTGGACAAATAATCCAAGGTATTTGAGACTCCCAAAGGCATCCCATCTATTCATGATCATGATCATGCTATTCATTTGATTCTAGGAAGTATCCCTCCTTAAATCAAGCCTTACAGATATCCCTATCCCCAAAAGACTGAAATTGAACGTATGGTTGCAAAAATGTTAGAGGCTAGTAAAATTCAACCTAGTCAAAGTTCTTTCTCTACTCTAGTAGTATTGGTGCACAAGAAATATGGATCATGGTGCATGTGTCAGGATTATAGGGAGCTCAAAAAAATAACTATTAAAGATAAATTTCCCATCCTTGTCATTGATGAATTATTGGATTAATTGCTTGGATCAATTTACTTCACCAAGTTGGATCTTCGTTCAGGATATCATCAAATCATAATGAAGACTGAAGACATTTGTAAAACACCATTTAGAACTCATGAAGGCCATTATGAATTTTTGGTCATGCCTTTTGGCCTTACCAATGCCCCTTCTACATTTCAAGGTTTGATTAATTCCATTTTCAAACCCTTCCTTAGAAAATTTGCGTTAGTATTTTTTGATGATATACTAATCAACATCAAGTCACGGAAGGACCATGTTCAACATGTTGACAGCGTGCTCATACTATTGGAGTAGAAACAATTATATGCCAAAATCTCAAAATTTTTCTTTGGAGTACAAGAGGTGGAATATCTGGGTCATATTATATCTCATGAAGGTGCTAAGGTCGACCCTAGAAAAATTAAAGCCATTAAGGAATGGAAAATCCCCACATCCATAAAGCATATGTAAGTATTTCTCGAGTTGACAGGGTATTATCACAAGTTTGTTAAGAATTATGGGAGAATAACAACACCTCTAAAAACATTATTTAAGAAATATGCATTTTCATGCACTCCAGAAGCAACAAAGGCCTTTGAACATCGTAAAGAGGCAATGTGCCAAGCATCGGTCTTAGCTACACCGGACTTCAAAAAAACCTTTATTATGGAATATGATGCCCCGAGAAAGGGAATTGGTGTTATTTTAATGCAAGAAGAAAGACTCATTGATTTCAAAAGTAGTCCAATAAAAGGAATGTATTTACACAAAGCTATTTATGAGAAGGAAATGTTGGCAATGCTACATGAACTTAAGAAATTACGACCCTACCTAATGGGAAGAAACTTAAGGTAAAAACAGATCACGGTAGTCTTAAATATTTTTTAGAACAAATACTATCTTCTGAAGAGCAACAAAAATGGGTCACAAATATGTTGGGTTATGACTTGAAATCATCTACAAAAAAGGGAAGAAAAATGTTGTGGCAAATGCACTCTCAAAAAACGATGAGAATGTGGAAGCATTGCTTTGCACCATTTCTATTATCCAACCATATTGGATAAACAAAACAAGGGATGAATGGAAGAATGACGAAGAAGTTTGGGCACCCATTGAAAAGTTACAATAAGATCCCAATAAATCTGAAACATTTAGTTGGAAAAATGATTCGTTATGGTACAAAAATTGCTTATACCTATGTAATAATTCCCAACTCAAACAAAATATTCTTATGGAATTGCACACCTCTCCCATAGGATGGAACTTAGGATTTTTAAAAACTTACCAGAGGGTGAAGAAGGATGTTTTTTTGGAAGGCCTTAAATCAGATATTCAAAATTTTGTGGCAGGATATTTGGTTTTCCAAAAAAATAAAGTTGAAACAATTAAGACCATAGGTCTATTACAACCACTATCCATACCAAGCCAACTTTGGGAGGAGGTTTCAATGGATTTAATGACAGGTTTACCCAAGTCTGAAGGAAAGAGTGTCATCATGGTGGTATTTGACAGACTTACCAAGTATGCACACATTTATTCATTATCTCATCCATTAAACTGAGTAAAGTTTCTTTTGCATTTATGGAAACAATTAAAAAGCTACATAGAAACCCAAATATTATTGTAAGTGACAAAGATCCAATTTTCACTAGAAAATTTTGGACATAATCATTTTCTCGTCTTGGTACTCAGTTAGCTCATAGCTCATCTTATCATCCTCAACATGATGGGAAAACTGAGATAGTAAAGAAATATTTGGAAGGATATCTTCATTGTTTTGTATTTGATAAACAGTCACATGGGGTCAAATGGTTGCCTCTGGCTAAATAGTGGTATAACACTTCCTTCCATACTGCAACAAAAATGACCCCATTTATGGCACTTTATGGATATCATCCACCGACCATCACATCATATCTAAGAGAAAATTCTAAGGTTCAAGTAGTGGAAGATAAAATCGAGCATCAATAACAAGTTATCCAACTCTTAAAGGATAACATCACTTTAGCGTAGAATAGAATGAAACCATAGGCAGATCAACATCGCAACGAAATAAGTTTTGATATAGGTGACTGGGTATTCCTACGACTAAAACCATATAAACAAATGCCCCTCAAGCAAGCTAAGAAGGATAATAAATTATCACCAAAGTATTATGGTTTGTACAAGGTTTTGCAAAATTTTGGTACTATGGCATACAAATTGGAGCTTCCCGCAACTTCTCGAGTGCACTTATTTTCCATGTTTCATTCTTAAAGAAGGTTATAGGTGATAAGCTCCCAGTTCAAACAATATTGCTAGAACTTAATGAGGAAGGAAAAATCATATTGGAACCTAAAGCAGTCACAGAACCAAGAACTTTCCAACTATGAAATCGATCAATTTCGAAGTATCTCATCAAGTGGAAGAACTTACCTGTTGAAGATTCCACATGGGAGGATGAGAATTTTATACTGAAGCATCCATATTTACTCAACCCTTGAGGACAACACTTTTCTGAAGGAGAGGGGCATGTTAGGTCCCTATAATACTAGTGATTCCCTCATTACTATCATCATTGTAGCCCTTATTGTTATTGGTGTGCCCCTATTGTCCCTATATTGTTATTATTGTTCCCCATAGAGGCACACTATTGTTATTGTTGTGCCCTTATATTATTATTGTTATGTCAACATTCATTATATTATGACCCGTTAGACTCCTATATATATAAATGAGGTTTTTTCATTTGTATCATCCATGAATTGTTCATTTGTGTAATGTAAAGGAGGTTAACCCCTCGAAGAGGCTGATTTTGAGGTCATTGATCTATATTTCTTCTATTTTGTGAGCTAGTTACATAACGCGTAGCCCCTTATTGTAATTGTTAGTCTAGCCCCCTCATTGTTATTGTTCTGCCCATGTAGTTCCCATATTGTTATTATTGTGCCCTTACAATATTAGTGTTATGTAGGATATAATTATATTTTCACGGGCCTATATATAGAAAGGATGTCTTGTCATTTGTATCATCCAAGAATTGTTCATTTATGTGGAGGTTTCCCCATTGAAGAGGCTAATTTATCTTTTCTTCTATTTTATGAACTGGTTGCATAACAACCCATGGACAATAAGAAACTATATATTAAAGATATATATTTATTAAATATATTTAAGTTTTACACATATATAATTATTATGATATAATATTTACACAAATAACATTAAGTATCTATATATATAATATATATAATATAATATATATAATATATATATATAAATAATATAATATTATATTATATATAAAACATATAATATATACAATATAAACAATATATTATAATATATATATAAAAAATATTAGTGTTAGGGTAAATTTGACATAGTGAAAGAATCAAAGCTATTCTTTAATATAAATGATTTGATGGTCCATGGTATTACACCACATGGAATATATGTGATGATAGTTTTAAAAGGCTTGGAAACTCTAGATTTTAATGTGCATGAGTTGAGTAGAGGGTTCACTTGGTGGGGCCAACATGTTTGCCAACATGGTTGCTTTTAAGTCAAGGCATGATGAATTTTAAACCATAAGATAATGATAGATATATTCTTGGCTAGCTTTACTAAAATTCAAGCTTTCCATAGTAAACCATGTTGTACATGGTTTATATCTGTTGAATATGTCTATGTGATTGTTATCATTATTCCTCTCATATTGTTTTATCTCTAATAGTCAATGATATTTAGATGCTAGCTAAAACACTAATAACAATCCATTGGTAGATAATATGGATCTAGTGTCATACGATCAAGGAGAAAATTCACTAGTAAACCAATTGAATTTCGATGGGTCAAAATCTTGAAGCATAATCTCATGCCACTCCTATAGATGAAATTCACAAGTTGCAATAGGGATACATACACTACAAGATGATGATCCTCTTGCCTTATACACACATGGGCTTCTCTATTGTTCAATCAATAATCAAATATTAAACATATAAGGAGTGTCCTAGTATAAGCCATAAATAGAGAATCCATAATTTTGTATATAAATATGAGTTTCTTCCCATTAAACGTTTATCCACTTACAAAAGTTGTACATGCATGCTGATACCAAAAATCGCGACACATGCCTCCAACTAACTATCATTATCTACATTAACAAGTTTGAAGGTCATCTACAAGACACCTTTGAGTCTCCTTCTAGCCCTAATAGGCATGGATCTTAAGCTCGCCCATGGAGCTGAGGATCTAGCTCTTCATCTATTTCTGACTTTCCTTGTGTTACAAATGTTAGTAGTGCTTTCACCAAGGGTGGGTGCATGTTAATGATTGTCTCACATGCGCCTTTAATTGCAAAGAAAACTTGGAAAAGAAGTAATATGTTAACTTTGAAGGATAGTTAGAGGTACTTATGCAATGGATTTTAACATTGTGTAAAAAAATTAAATGTAGGGAAATGTGTTATCTTTAGGAATATGAAATTGTTTTTTATATAAATTGAATCCAAATATGTGAATTTTGAGTTTTCCTAACATTAGTATGTTATTTTCATGCAAAATATAATGTAAATGTCTAAGTTAGTGCAAACTTTGAGTATATAATTGATAGATTCATGCTACAAAATCTTGTGGAGTTGAACAAAATATATTTTTCTGGTGCACAAATATTTTTTCAAAATTTACAATCTTAATCTTATATAATTTTTTAAATTATGAAAGTCATCATATCCTTGAAATTTCAAGGCTTTCCATTAATTGAACCTAAAAGTGTCTTACCATTATCAAACATTCCTTTTCTTTTTAAGATGTAGATATTAATTTCCTCTAACGCACCATATATATTTCTAAAATGCTTAAGGCCCCAAAAAGTTACAAAAGAAACAGACAGGACGTATTTTAAAATTTTCATATATGGAAAGAGAAAAATGTATTAAACTAAGTAAAAATATAATTTTAATACATACATACATACATACATACATACATACATACATACCTACATACATACATACATACATATATATATAGTACAAAGTTGAGTTTTTATGTGTATGTAGTTTCAAGGACACGATTTTTTCTAGCATATAGAAAAATAATGTCAAAGA
The DNA here is from genome assembly GCA_000404065.3 of Pinus taeda. Lineage (NCBI taxonomy): Eukaryota > Viridiplantae > Streptophyta > Pinopsida > Pinales > Pinaceae > Pinus > Pinus taeda. Next base: position 12,560 of record APFE030615907.1, on the reverse strand, counting down.
TAGAGATATATATATATTTTCAAAAAAATTGATGTTTTAATGTATTTGTTGCCCAAACCACTAGGTTCATGATCCTGAACCTATATCCAAAGAAACCAAGTCACCTTGAACATAGGACTCCATCCAAAAAAAAAAAAAAATTTAAAAACACACTTGCTTGTTATTAGCATGTACATGTTCTTATCACATGCGAGCTCATATGCTAAAGCTATGTGCACATTTATAGTGCTATGATAGTGCACACATTCATGCAACTACTGACTTTGACACATAGACATGGTTTATGTTGGTTTAGTGGGGTTAGCAACGATCAGAAAGGAAGCACTAAAGGGACATGAGAGATAAGGATATAATGAAAGATAGATGCATAAAGAGAACTATGGGTGGAGAAGAATAAGTTGGCGAGAAATGGTTTAGTTGAGTTTGGGGGCTTGGTGAGGGTGACAGAGGGAGAAATAAAAAATACAAGGGATATAAAGTGAGAAATGAAGATATACATTGAAGGATAGGGGGTAGAAGGGCGAAAATTAGTTGGTGAGTGAGAGTCAAAGTGATAAGAATAAGGAAATATTGTGGGCAAGAGAGAGGGTGGGAAATATTTTTGGTTGATGCAAGGAGGAAGAAAGAAATAAAATTAGTTGGGGATGATGTTAAGGCAGAGAGAGAGGGATAGAGAGGGATAGAGAGAGATGGGTGTTATGAAGAGTGGATTGAAGGAGAGAGGGATAGAGAAATAAAGGGTGGTGGAAGGATAACAGAGAGATAAAGAAAGGGAGGGGATGGCTAGTGAGAGAGAGAGAGAGAGAGGGAAGATAGATAGATAGATAGAGAGATAGAGAGAAGAGAGAGGGAGAGAAGGGGAAGATAGAGAGAGAGGGGGGGGTTATATATAGATAGATAGAGAGAGAGAGAGAGATAGAGAGAGAGAGGGTGGATTATATACAGATAGAAGAGAGAGAGAGAGAGAGAGAGAGAGAGTGGGAGAGATATGGAAGGATAGACAGATGGATATAGTGATATCACTATAGGGTAGAGAGGAAGAGAAGGGAAATGGGGGTTGGGGGGGCTGAAGCATGTATTGAATGAGGGAGGGAGGGAGAAGGGGGGGAGGGGGGGGGATAGAGAGATAGGAAAATGGAGGAAGAGAGGATGAGAAAGAAATGGATATATATGGGCGGGGGAGTGAGGGTGAGATAGGAGATATGGGTGAGATAGAAATAAAGCTAGACAGACATAAGTGCTAAGGGGGGGATGGGGAGAGAGAGATGGAGGGAAGGGGTTGAGGGGGAAAGAGAGGAGATATGTATTCATAGAGTGACCATAAGATGGAGGGATAGGGGCACAAGTAGATATGGATAGATAGAGAGAGAGAGAGAGAAAGGTAGGGTGGACGGAGGGAAGGAGAAAGAGATATAAAGGAAATGATACAAAGAGACAAATAAGAAGATATTGAGGTAAAGAGATAGAGCTTGAGTGAGGGAAGATAAGGAGGATGAGAGTGATAAAGAGGAATAGAGATAGAAAGAAAAAGAGAGAGATATAGTGAGCGAATGAGGCATGTTGGATACCTATACCAATAGGTTTCATATTTCATGATTGGCAAATTCAAATGCCAAATATGCTCTGCTTTGCTGATACAAAGATCCCATATTTCCAAGAGAAGACAAGGTGTGTACATAGCTTCATGTTTACTAGATTTTGATGGATGGTCCAACAGTCTAATCTGCATCATGCCATGTTTCAATTTTCTATTGTAGAATAGAGAAAGAAGTCTGTCCAAACTGTTTAATCTTGGTAGACCAATAGTTAGGCAGAGAAACTAAGGTTCCCAACTGCTTAATCTGGGGCCTTAGAAGCAATAAGGGTAGTGCTAAACAGGCAATCAAAAGAAAAAAGCCAATGGAAAAGAAAAGGCACATAAGGGTCTGTTAGTCCAAGTGCACCCTCCAAGAAGAAACAAAAAATGCTAGGCAAGTAGATGGGTAGGTAGATGGGGTTGCAGAAGTGGTATTCCTTTCAAACTGAATCTTGCTGGTCAAGATAAGGAGAACAATACAATGGAGCATGTCTAACTTCCTTTTTCCCTGTTTTACACTCATTACTAACATCCCTACACCAGTTGTGTTTATGAAAGAAATCAAGGTTTTATGTGGGTTTTGGTTTCCTTTAAGAGCCACATTTCTTGTCTAAAATTCTTTTCATTTTGATCTACTCCCTAAGCTAAGTGGTTTTCAAATAAACTTAGTGATATCACTCCTCATTCACCTTTTCCCTCCATATTAACCCCTAACTTCTATTATCTAAATCCCCTATGTCACCCTTTCCATACTATTATAACACTATGGTGTATAAACCCCAAGCATTCTATAAATATCCCCCCCCCCTTGGCATTATAGCCATATGTTCACTACTAGGGAATCAAATTGACATCTGGTCAGTTTAAGAACCCCAAGCCTTACCTCTTTTCCTCCTTCAAAAAATCATTTAACCTATTCAACCCTTCATTTGCCTAAAAACCTTGCAAAAGACCCATTTTCACCCTTAACCCGCTCAAATGGCAAATTACATGAAAAACCCACTTTGTTCGACTTATCCAAAGTCTTGGAGCTATGCGCGATTTTATAAAGAATACATTGAAAAACCATACAAATTCGCCAATATTCCAAAGTCCCGCCAGGCACGAATTTTGTGAAAAATACATATTTTATTGCCCACCCCACGCTGTATCGTCCGGACAAGTCATTGACCCATCACCGTCCGATCAGGCACCTTTCATCCAACGACCCACATGCATATCAGACCGGCCCCGACGTCCGTAAAATATCGTCCGATATCTGTCAGAGGGTGACGTCAAGCCTCTGCCACACGTCACCCCCACAATGTATCGGAGCCCCCTCTAACAATTCCGCTTCCATATGGAAGGCGGTACGATACCATACCGCCCACGGTTTCCGGTCTCCGCCAACCCGCCTTGCCCACGTCACTGCCAGCATCACTGCTACGTCATCGCCGCGTCAGCAACCTCGTCCACCATTGCTCCACCTGTCCGCCACCTCACCGCCCCCGTGGACCACTCTTAAGCTGCCACGTCACCTGATGACGTCATGCTGACGTCATCCGACCTAGACCCCACCCGATGACGTCATGCTAACGTCATCCAAAAAGGCCCCAATGTTCCAAAAAATCCATATTTTGGCCAAAATTTCGCGTTTTTTGCACCTTTTGCAAAAAAGACTGTTGTGTCTTCTGCATGCGTTTTACGTCCAAACTCACGCCAACCTGCTGAATTCAACCTGGAGGCCATCAGCGCGCCAACCCGCCTGCATTTGTGACTAGGACTGTCAGTGTACCAGGTATTTATCCCTGCGAATCCTCTCTGCGCCTGGTTTTGTCTGTAAATCGCCTAAATTAACTTAAAACATAGAAAAACATATAATTGACTGGAAAATCCCCTGTGCCTAGTTCCCATGTGAAGTTATAAGGTCGAAATTCACTGGCTAAGCCTTGTTTACCAAAGCTTTCACAAAACCTGCATTCTGTTAGCGCAATCGTGAACAGGGAACCCGAACTACACCAAATTACTATGAAAGAGCCTGTTAAGGACAAGTATTTTCCCTTTTTGTGCTTTTTGCAGTATTTCAATTGCTGCAATTGACCCTTTTTGTCCTTTGTTTTTCAATAAATCTCCTCTCCTTTCAAGAAACACTCTTTTCTGTTACTCTGCACAGTAACACTAATTTACATATAAGCAGAGTTTTAAAGTAATCATGGATACACCAGTAGCACCTGCGGCCCTCAATGTTGCCCCTTTAAATGCCCCTCAGAGAGAATTGGAGTGGAAGGCATTAGCAGATTTGGATTATCAAATCTCAGAGGAATTTCTAATGCACAGCAAGTTCCACATCCACCTGTTAAATGAATTAAAGAGTAAACATGAGACTGGAACAGATGTGTTGGGCATTTGTGATTCCTTCCTCCCAATCTTCAAGCTTCCTCAAGTCAATCCATTTCCTGATCTAATTCACCTGTGTTCTGATGGTTATGATGCCACTCAGAGGGCTGTGCTTGACCCTTCAGGCTCAGTTGTTTTCTATATTACCCCTGAGGCCATCAGAGAGATGCTGCAATTCAAAACTGAGAAGAAATTGGTTCCTTTATCTTTGATTGATCTGATAAAGCAAGGAGCTAAGATGACAGATGCTCAGATCACCAAGCTGAACCAAATATATATTAATTCTGATACTATGCAGTACCCTCCCATTTCTCATGTTTACCTCAACAAATTGGGCAGGGACCTTGCAGATATGATCAGTCCCATTCTGGGTTATAACTCAATTGAGTATGTTGATGAAACTGTGCTGGTGATGATGCTCATGTTTTCCCCTGGAAAAACTCCAATCTGCTATGACTATGCCACCTATATATCAAACAAAATGCATGAGAAATTGATGAACCTATCAAGGGAAAGGGTGTTCAGATACTCCTCCTACATCTACCACTTGATTTTATACTATCAACATGAGAAATTTTCTTTTGCTATGAAAAGAGTGGATGCATAAGGAAATCCAAGGTCAGTAGTGTATTGGACCTCAGCTATTCACTGCATACCCTATTCTCCATACATTTACTGTGAGTTTATAGACCTTTTTATCCACCCAGCCATGTCTCTGCTCCTGAGCTCACCTCCTCCAAGACTAACCGAAGAGATGTAGAGGATCCTTCAGTTGTCCAAGGTATACAGCATTGGGGATTGGTATTTTTACCGAAATCACACCGTTATTAGAATATACGGCTGTGAGTTACCCCCATACAGACTGCCCAAATATGTGCCTATGAGGTTGTTTTCCCTTGAATACTTCAGGCCGTTTGGGAATGCTGATGTGAAGAATTTTTCAGGCAAAGGCAAGAAAGCACAGCTGAAGGTAAAAACCCAATTGGGCCACTTTATTTATAACAAAAGGGAGGAAGGCTGGCAAGAGGTAGACAGAATGCTAGAAGGCCTTGGCTTAAAGACCAACTTCCTCTGGAAACCTTATGACCCCAATCACTTCATAACCTTAAAAAGGGTCAAGTATAGGTTGTCCAGTTATTACCATGTGAGGTTGCCTCACATAGAAAAATATGCAAATCAAACAAAATGGAAGAGAGGCACCTTAGAGGAACCTGTCACACAAGAAGAATTAAATGAAAGAGCACGAAGAAATCTCCTAAAGATGGCTGACTTAGAGCTTTCTGCACAGGTATTTTCTCTTACAAGCACTCAAGTAGGAGCAGCTGCCTCATCCTCCACAACACATCAGAAGGCAGTCAAAGCTACAGATCAAACCTCTGGCAAAGGAAAAGAGAAAGAAATGGAGCTAGAGCAGCCACTTCAGGAAGAGGTACAACAACAGGAAGTATAGCAACAACAACAGGTACAACAGCAAGAAAAGGAATAGCCAGTGCAAGAAGAGCACACAGCAGAGGCCCCAATTGTCACTGAGCAGCAGCCACCACAAATTGTGCCTCCTAGGCAAGAAACAAGAGTTGAAGCTTCAGTCCTTCAAACCCCACAAAAGGAGGACATAAGCAGGA
>APFE030615902.1:0-11639 GCA_000404065.3 Pinus taeda | reverse complement strand
GGCCCGGTACCGTTGGTACATTGTGTTTTAATGTGCTACTTTAACCCATGGTTTTCAAGCCTTAAAATTTTTACCCGTAACTAAATAAAAAAGACTCTACCGTGAAACAATTTTAACCTGTCAATTAAACACACCAATGAATTTAATGGCTCTACCTCAACCTCAACCAACTTCCTTACCCTTCCTTCTCACCGGTTTATTAAATTTTCAAATTAATAATGAATACATTTTCAAAATATTCATACAGCTCTCTTATCATTGGTTTGTTTTAAAAATTAATAATAATCAACCTCAGCTCAGCTCTTTCGATTCAATTGAGAATTCTCTGTTATGCAGCCCTCTTTAGCTTCGCTTCAATCCTCCTGTATCATTTACAACCTTCTTTGAGGATTCAACGCCCCATCAAGTCTGGATCCGGTCTTAAGCAGTCAGTTATGGCCCTCTACCATTCGTACTGGTTCATTGAGTGGAAAAACCTATCCCACCTTTTAAAAATCAAATTTAATTATATATTTAATTACCATATATAATCATGATTCATAAAATCTATTTTTATTTAAATTGTGTTTATTATTTTTTGGATTATGAAAAAATTAAAATAAAACTCTTATCCTATATTACGTTAATAATACCATTTTATGTGCATTATTTTTCTTATAGGGCAGACTTTGTTTTTAGGAATGGCTTATATCTTTAGAAAAAGCATGAAGGAAGGTAAATTAGTATTTGTTTTCAATATTTTAAATAAGTGATAGAAAAGATCATTATTTTTATATAAAAAGAAATAGATAATTTTCGTTATATCTTATTAAAAATATACATTTCCGAAGGTAAATTCGTATTTGTTTTCATTTTTTAAATATATGATGTAAAATATTATTATTTCTATTTATGAAAGAAATTGATAGTTTTCATTATATTTTATTAAAAATATACTATTTTTCTCTAATAAGTGTGTCAGATTGCATGCAGATTAATTTATAGGAAAGACATCACTTCTAACTTTCCTAGGGTTTAGGGTTTAGGTTTTGGGGTTTAGGGTTTATGTTTTTGTGTTTAGGATTTAGGGTTTTGTGTTTATGTTTTAGGGTTTATAACACTTGAGTAAATTCTTTTAATAAACACTTAAATCAAAGTTACAAAATTCTTCCTAAATTGTTATAAAATTCATAGGGTTTATGGCTTAGGATTTAGGGCTTGGGGTTTAGGTTTTGGGGTTTAGGTTTTAGGGAGTATGGCTTAATATTTACAACAATTTAGTAAATTCCCTTAATAAACACTTAACTAAAAGTTACAAAATGCTTTTAAGAATGTTATAAAATGCCTATGGTTTTGTGTTTAGTTTACAAGGTTTATTGTTTAGGGTTTAGGGTTTGGGGTTTACGGTTTAGTGTTTATGGTTCAAGTTCAGGGTTTATAACACTTTAGTAAATTAATTTAATAAACACTTAAATAAAAGTTACAAAATGCTTGTTAAAACGTTATAAAATGCTTAGAGTTTAGGGTTTAGGGTTATAACACTTTATTAAATGCTTTTGATAAACACGTTGAAAAGTTACAAAAATGTATTTTAAAACGTTATAAAATTCCTAGTGTTTAGGGATAGGGTTTATGGTTGAGGGTTTGGGATTTATAACACTTTCAGAAATTCTTTTAATAAGAACATAAAAAAAAAGTTACAAAATGCTTGTTAAAATGTTATAAAATGCTTAGGCTTTAGGGTTTAGGATTTAAAATTCTATAAAATGCACATGGTTTAGTGTTTAGGGTTTATAACAATTTAGTAAATGGTTTTAATAAACACTTTAAAAAAGTAAGAAAAATCTTGTGAAAATGTTATAAATTACTCAGGGTTTAGAGTTTAGGGTTTAGGGTTTATAAAACTTTAGTAAATCCTTTTAGTAGACACTCAGAAAAAAGTTACAAAACACTTGCTAAAAAATTATAAAATGCTTTGGGCTTAGGTTTGAGGTGAACTTTAGTAAATTATTTTAATAAACACTTTAAAAAAAGTCACAAAACTCTTGTGAAAATTTTATCAAATTCTTAGGGTGTATGTGTAGGGTTTACAAAACGCTTATTAAAATGTTATAAAATGTTCACGTTTTAAAATGTTACAAAAAACTTGCTAAATTCTAATAAACTTCTTAGGATTTAGGGTTTATAACAATTTAGTAAATTCTTTAAATAAACACTTCAAAAGAAAATTTACGAACACTTCTTAAAATGTTATAAAATACTTAGGGTTTAGTGTTTGGGGTTTAAAATTTTATAAAGTTCTTATGGTTTAGGGTTTAGTTTGGGGGTGTGGGTATTAGGGTTTATGGTTTATGGTTTTGAGGGTTTAGGGTTTTTTATTGTTTATGGTTTTTAGGGTTTAGGTTTTTTTAGGGTTTAGGGTTTGGGGATTAAGGTTAGGGGTTTATGGATTAGGGGTTTAGGGTTTATAGAACTTTAGTAAATGGTTTTAGTAAACACTTACATAAAAGTCACAAAACACTTTTTAAAATGTTATAAAATCCTTATGTTTTAGGGTTTGGGGTTTAGGGCTTAGTCTTTAGGTTTTGCGGTTTAGGGTTTAGAGTTTATAAGACCTTAGTAAATGCTTTCAAGCTTTAGGCTTTAACGTTTAGGGTTTATGAGACCCTAGTAAATGATTTTAGGGTTTATCCTTTAGGCTTTAAGCATTAGGATATAGGGTTTGGGGTTTGGGGTGTAGGTTTTATAACACTTTGGTAAATTCTTTTAATAAACACTTAATTAAAAGTTATAGAAAACATTATGAAATATTGTAAAATTATTAGTGTTTAGCATTTATCATTTGGCATTTAGAGTTTGGGATTTAGGGTTTTAGGTTTTAGGTTTTAGCGTTTATGGTTTATGATTTATAACACTAAAGTTACAAAATGCTTTTTAAAATATTAAAAAAAATAGCATTGGGGTTTAGGGTTTAGGATTTATAACAGTGGTAAATTATTTTAATAAACACTTAAATAAATGTCTAAAATGCTTTTCAATATGTCCTAAAATTATTAGGGTTTAGGTTTTAGTGTTTGAGGGTTTAGGGTTTAGGGTTTTAGATTTATGGTTTAAGGTTTACAAAATAAAAGTTACACTTAAATTAAAGTTGCATAACACTCTTTAAAATGTTATAAATTAATTAGGGTTTAGTTTTCATGGTTTAGGTTTTAGGGATTAGGGTTTAAAGTTTATAAGACTTTAGTAAATTCTTTTAATAAACACATAAAATAAGTTACAAAACACTTTTTAAAATTTTATGAAATGGCTAGGGATTAGGTTTTAGGATTTGGGGTTTAGGATTTAGGGTTTAAGGTTTATTACACTTTAGTAAATTTTTTTGATAAGCACTTAAAAAAAAGTTACAAAACAATTTTTGAAATGCTATGAAAGGATTAGGGTTTAGTGTTTAGGGTTTACGTTTTTCGGTTTATGATTTATAGTTTAGGGTTTAGCTTTCATGGTTTAGGGTTTATAACAACATAGTAAATTATTTTGATAAAAACTTATGTAAAAGTTACCAAAGTCTTTTCATAATGCTATAAAGGTCTTAGTGCTTAGGGTTTATAACAGTTCAGTAAATTCTTATAATAAAAAGTTAAATAAAAGTTAAAAAAACACTTGTTAAAATGTTATAAATTACTTAGGGTTTAGGGTTAAGAGTATAGGGTTTATAAGAATTTAGTAAATACTCTTAACAAACACTTAAACAAAAGTTAGAATTTTTTTTAGGATGTTATAAAATGCTTAGAGTGTAGGGTTTGGGGTTTATGGTTTGGGGTTTGGTGTTTAGAGTTTAACGTTTAGAATTTATAACACTTTAGTAAATGATTTTAATAAACACTTAAATAGAAGTTAAAATATGTTTTTAAAATATTATAAAATTATTAGTGTTTAGCGTTTAGAATTTAGGGTTTAGGGTTTAGGGTTTAGACTTTCTGGTTTACAGTTTAGGATTCAGGGTTTATAACACTTTATTAAATCCTTTTAATAAACTCTTAAACAAAAATTACAATATGCTTTTTAAAATCTTATATGCTTAGGGTTTAGGTCTTAATGTTCACGATTTGGCCTTTAGGGTTTAAGCTTTAGGATTTAGGGTTTATGGTTTATGGTTTAGGGTTTAGGGTTTGGGGTTTAGTGTCCAGGGTTTAGGGTTTATAAGAATTTATTAAATGATTTTAATAAACACTTTAAAAAAATTTCAAAATATTTTTTATAATGTTCTAAAATGATTAGGTTTTAGGGTTCACGGTTTGGGATTTAGTGTTTAGGGTTTAAGGTTTGGGATTTTAGGTTTAGGTTTAGGCTTAATTGTTCAGGGTCTACAACATTTTGGTAAATGCTTTTAATAAAAACTTAAATAAAAGTTACAAAAAAAATTTTAAAATGTTATAAAATGGTTAGGGTTGAGGGCCTATAGTTTAGGGTTTAGGGTTTATGCTTTTTGGTTTAGGGTTTATGTTTTTGTGTTTATGGTTTAGGGTTTATAACGCTTTAATAAGTACTTTTAATAAAAACTTAAGTAAAGGTTACACAATTCTTCTTAAACTATTATGAAATTCTTAGGGTTTATGGTTTAGGGCTTGGGGATTACGGTTTAAGGTTGAGGTTTTTGGGGTTTAGGTTTTAGGGTATATGGTTTAAGTTTTATAACAATTTAGTAAACTATTTTAATAAGCACTTAAATAAAACTTACAAAAATCTTTTTAAAATGTTATAAAATGCCTACGGTTTAGGGTTTAGTTTATAGGGTTTAGGGTTTATTGTTTAGGGTTTAGTGGTTAGGGTTTGGTGTTTAAGGTTTATAAACATTTATTAAGTGCTTTTAATAAACACTTAAAAAATGTTACAAAACAAGTTCTAAAATGCTATTAAATGATTAGGGTTTAGAGTTGAGGGTTTTGGGTTTAGGGTTTAGGGTTTATTGTTTAGGGTTTGGTGTTTAGGGTTTGGGGTTTAGGGTTTCGGGTTTCGGGTTTCGGGTTTGGAGTTTTGGGTTTTGGGTTTAGGGTTTAGGGTTTAGGGTTTGGGGTTTAGGGTTTAGGGTTTAGGGTTTAAGTTTTATAAAAAATTATTAAGTGCTTTTAATAAACACTTAAAAAGGGTTTTTTTTTCTACGTTAAGACTAACCTAAGTACCCACGAGGGATTTGAATCGGTGACCTATCGCAAGGAGTGCCTTAACAACGCACCCATTCACCGTCAATCCAAAGCCCCGCAGGCCAACTCTTAAAAAGGGTTACAAAACACTTTTTAAAATTTTATTAAATGATTAGGGTTTAGATTTTAGGGTTTGCGGTTTAGGGTTTATTTTGTAGGGTTTAGGGTTTAGTGTGTAGGGTTTAAGGTTTAGGTTTTATAACACCTTGGTAAATTCTTTTAATAAACACTTAAATAAAACTTACAAAACTATTTTTAATAGATCATAAAAAGCCTAGGTTTTAGGGTTTAGGGTTTGGGGTTTGGGGATTAGGGTTTAGCATTTAGAGTTTAGGGTTTAGTGTTTATAACACTTCAGTAGCTTATTTTCATAAACAATTAAATAAAAGTTAGAAAAATCTTGTTAAAGTGTTATAAAATGCTTTGGGTTTAGGGTTTAAGGTTATAACACTTTATTAAATGCTTTTAATAAAAACTTAAAAAATTTACAAAGATGTATTTTGAAACGTTATAAAATTCTTAGTGTTTGGGGATAGGGTTTATGGTTTTCGTTTGGTATTTATAACATTTGGATAAATTATTTTAATAAGAACATTAAAAAAAGATACAAAAAGATTGTTAAAATGTTATAAAATGCTTAGGCTCTATGGTTTAGGATTTAAAATTATATAAAATGCTCATGTTTTAGAGTTTATGATTTATAACGCTTTAGTAAATCCTTTTACTAAACACTTAAAAAAAGGTAAGAAAATGTTTGTTAAAATGTTATAAAATACTTAGGGTTTAGAGTTTAGGCTTTAGGGTTTATGGTTTTGGATTTAAAATGCTATAAAATGGTTACAGTTTGAGATTTAGGGCTTATAACATTTTAGTAAATGCTTTTCATAAAAACTTCAAAAAAATTTACAAAAAGCTTTTTGAAATGTCATTGAATGCTTAGAATTAGGTTTAGGGTTTAGAATGTTATAAAATTCTTAGGGTTTAGAGCTTAGGGTTAAGGATTTATAAAACTTTAGTCAATCCTTTTAATAAACACTTAGGAAAAAGTTACAAAACACTTGCTAAAAAGATATAAAATGCTTAGGGTTTAGGTTTGAGGGAAACTTTACTAAATTCTTTCAATAAACACTTTAAAAAGTTACAAAACTCTTGTTAAAATTTTATAAAATTATTAGGGTGTAGGTTTTATGGTTTTTGGTTTTGATTTTGGGTTTTAGTTTCAGGGTTTAGGGTTTAGGTTTTAGGGTTTATAGCGCTTTAGTAAATGCTTTTAATAAACACTTAAATAAAAGTTACAAAATTATTTTCAAAATGTTATAAAATTCTTAGGATTTACGGTTTATGCTTTAGGATTTAGGGTTTGGGGTTTCAAGTATAGAGTTTATGGTTTGTAGTTTATAACAATTGAGTAAATTCTTTTAATAAACACTTGAATAATAGTTACAAACTACTTTTCAAAATGTTATAAAATGCTTAATGTTTATGGTTCAGAGTTAAGGGTTTGAGGTTTATTGTTTCAGGTTTAGGGTATAGGTTTTAGGGTTTTGAATTTAGGGTTTATAACACTTCTGTAAAATCTTTTAGTAAACACTTAAATAAAATTTACAAAGCGCCTTTTAAAATGTTATAAAATTCTTAGCATTTATAGTTTAGGGTTTAGGGTTAGGGTTTGGGGTTTATGGTGTAGGGTTTAGCGTTTGGGTTTAGGGTTTAGGGTAGAGTGTTTAAGGTTTATAAAGCTCTTAGGGTTTAGGGTTTATGGTTTCTAACACTTTAGTAAATTATTTTAATGAAAAATTAGATAAAAGTTACAAAACCATATTGAAAATGCTATAAAATGTTGAGGGTTTAGGGTTTTAAGTATAGGGTTTAATGTTTAGAGTTTAGAGTTTAGGGATTATAACACTTTAATAAATGATTTTAATAAACATTTAAATAAAAGTTACAAAACACTTTTTCAAATGTTATAAAATACGTAGGGTTTAGGGCTTACAGTTTAAGGTTTCGCGTTAAGGGTTTATGGATTACAGTTTAGGGTTTACGGTCTATAGAACTTTAGTAAATATTTTTAGTAAAAACTTAAATAAAAGTTACAAAACATTTTTAAAATTGTTAGAAAATGCTTAGGGTTTAGGTTTTAGGGTTTAGAATTTAGGGTTTCGGGTTAAGGGTTTAGGCTTTAGTGTTAAGAGTTTGCGGTTTAAGGTTTAGGTTTTATAACACTTTATAAAATTCTTAGGTTTTAAGTTTTAATATTTTTGGTTTAAGGTTCATGGTTTTGGGTTTATAACACCTTAGTAATTTTTTTAATAAACACTTAAATAAAAGCTACAAAACACTTTTTAAAATGTTATAAAATTCTTAGGGTTTAGTGCTTAGGATTTGGGGTTTAGGGTTTATGGTTTAGGGTTTGGGGTTTAGGGTTAAGGGTTTAGGGTGCAGGGATTAACCACCCATGTTAAGTGGGTATCAACTGCTACATATTACACTTAATGAATTCATCCCATGGAGCCTCGTGGAGTTATGAAGAAAAGTAAATAAAAGGAAAAACGTTTATGAATAAGGGTGGAAAAACAAGGGTTTCGGGTTTAGGGTTTTCTCCATCCTACACTCACATACCTAGGTGTGGTCTTCTATTATTATAGCACTGATAAAATTCTTAGGTTTCATGGTTTAGGGATTAGGGTTTGGGGTTTAGGGATTAGAATTTAGGTGTTATAACAATTTAGTAAATTCTTTTAATAAGCACTTAAATAAAATTTACAAAACACTCTTTAAAATAATATAAATTAATTTGTGTTTAGGTCTTAAGTATTAAGGTTTAAAGTTTATAACACTTTAGTAAATTCTTTTAATAAACACGTAAAAAAAAATTACAAAACACATTTTAAAATGTTATGAAATGCCGCGTTTAGGTTCTAAGGTATAAGGTATAGGGTTTAGGCAGGTTTGGGGTTTAGGGTTTAGGGTTTAGGGTTTAGGGTTTGTAACACTTTAGTAAATTTTTTAATAAACACTTAAATAAAATTTACAAAACTATGGTTTAGAGTTTAGGTTTTAGGTTTTCCGGTTTAGGGTTTAGTTTTTATGGGATAGGGTTTATAACACCTTAGTAAATTAATATCATGAAAACTTAAGTAAAAGTTACAAAACTCTTTTTAGAATGCTATAAAATGCTTAGGGTTTAGGGTTTATAAGACTTTAGTAAATTCTTATAGTAAACACTTATATAAAAGTTAAAAACGCTTTTAAAATGTTATGAATTGCTTAGGGTTCATTGTTAAGTGTGTAGTGTTCATAAGAATTTAGTAAATCCTCTTAATAAGCACTTGAATAAAAGGTTTAATTTTTTTTAAGATGTTATAAAAGTCTTAGGGTTTAGAGTTTAGGGTTTATGGTTTGGGGTTTAGAGTTTAGAGTTTAGGGTTTAGGGTTTATAGCAATTTAGTAAATGATTTTAATAAACACTTAAATAGAAGTCACAATATGTTTTTTAAAATGATATAAAATTATTAGTGTTTAGAATTTAGGGTTTACGGTTTAGAGTTTAGGGTTTAGGGTTTAGGGATTATCCCTTGGCATTTAGGGTTGAGGGTTTATAGCACTGTCATAAATTATTTTAATAACCACTTAAATAAAAACTACAAAGAACTTTTTACAATGTTATAAAATTCTTAGTGTTTAGGGTTTAATGATCATGGTTTGGGGTTTAGGGTTTAAGGTTTAGGGATTAGGGTTTAGGGTTTGGGGTTTATGATTTACGGTTTAGGGTTTATAAGGATTTAGTAAATTATTTTAATAAACACTTAACTAAAAGTGTAAAAATACTTTTTAAAATGTTATAAAATGATTAGGGTTTAGGGTTTAGGGTTTGGGATTTATGGTTTAGAGTTTATGGTTTAGGGTTTAAGGTTTGGAGTTTGGGTTTAGTTTTTGGGTTTATTGTTTAGGGTCTACAACATTTTAGTAAATTCTTTTAATAAACACTTAAACGAAAGTTACATAACAATTTTTAAAATTTTTTAAAATTTTTATGGTCTAGGGTTTAGGGTTTAGGGTTTTGTGTTTATGGTTTAAGGTTTAACACACTTTATTAAATCCTTTTAATAAACACTTAAATAAAACCTACAAAATTCTTCTTAAACTATTATAAAATTCTTAGGTTTTATGGTTTAGGTTTTAGGGCTTGGGGCTTAGGGTTTATGGTTTAGGTTTTAGGGTGTATAGTTTAAGGTTTATAACAATTTAGTAAATTTTTTAATAAACAATTAAATAAATGTTACAAAATGCTTTTAAAAATGTTATAAAATGCTTAGGCTTTAGGGTTTAGTTTATAGGGTTTATGGTTTATAAAACATTATTAAGTGATTTTAAAAAACACTTAAAAAATGTTACAAAAGACTTTTGAAAATATTAATTAATGATTAGGGTTGATAGTTTAGGGTTTGGGGTTTAGGGCTTAGGTTTTAAGGTTTAGGTTTTATAACATCTTATTAAATTCTTTTAATAAACACTTAAATAAAAGTTACAAGATTATTTTAATAGATCATAAAATGCTTAGATTTAAGGGTTTAGGGTTTGGGGTTTGGTGTTTAGGGTTTAGTGTTTAGAGTTTAGGGTTTGGGGTTTATAACACTTTAGTAAATAAATTTCAAGATAAAGTGATACTTAAAGGGAATGAAAAAACATCCACTATAATTCAAAAGGCTGACCAAGAACTTTCCACAGAAAAGGAAGAGTTAAAAAAAAACATTATATCATAGAGCCCAATGTTTTTAATATTTTCCTAATATATTTGTCACCCACATGCAATAAAACATAAAATCAATAATCTCTAGTTTGAGAATTGTACTCCCAACAAGTAACTCAACCTCGAACAATGTCTGCCGATGAGAATTAGGTTTTATAGGAGAAAAATATTATTCCCAACTACAATAGGAGTAGAGACAATGTTTTAGAGAAGGGAAGGGAGTAAAAGTAGAATCTTTGAATGTTATTGATTATTTTCATGGAATTGTTAATAAAGTCCAACTATATTGATTATTTTCATGCAATTATTAATAAGGTGCAACTATTAGAACATCAAATACTAGTTGATCAAGAATTGTCATGACACATATCACTAGCCAAAAAAGTACATTATTTGAAATATTTAAAAGCATTTGATGCCCATGAAAGTATATTTGCATGGAAATGGTCTATATTCGATTAAGATATTCAAATTCTTGCACCAAATATTGATCCAGGTGGATGTTGGTGGCCACCCACCTATCCCATTTGGACCCCCACAATTGTCTCTTTCAACATTTTCAGTTTCCTTAATTGTAGCACAACTTACTATTTTCAGCAGTTTTTCGGGTCCTGAACTTCCGGAGCCGTTTTGAGGCCATAAACGACGCTTTTTTGGGAATCCAGGGACAACACGGGTCCATGAAATGGACCGGTGTTGCCCGTTCCAACAATGATAGTGCTCGGATATATCTTTCTAACGAGCTATCATACGCGTCAAACGGAGATCGTATGCCAAAGTTACGACCCCGGGAAATTGATGTACCAATTTACCCAAAACGGGGCCCACAATTTGGCGTTTCATCTTCTAAGGGTTGGTTTTGGAATTTGAAGGGTTTTCCATTGTTTCTCAATAATAAATAGGCCTTCGAGCCTCATTGTAACACAGGTTGGGAACAATTCAGAGACATGTAGCCGCACATCTCTTCTCAGAGATAAGCTACCATCATCCTAGTTGGTTCATTTCCAATTCTGGTTGTAAGCATATTTTGGTATTTTTGATTAATGAAATGAAGTATTATTTCCACTGCATCTATTTATTGAGTCTCAAAGGCCTATTTATTATTGAGAAACAATGGAAAACCCTTCACATTCCAAAACCGACCCTTAGAAGATGAAACGCCAAATTGTGGGCCCCGTTTTGGGTAAATTGGTACATCAATTTCCCAGGGTCGTAACTTTGGCATACGATCTCCGTTTGACGCGTATGATAGCTCGTTAGAAGGATATATCCGAGCACTATCATTGTTGGAACGGGCAACACCGATCCATTCCATGGACCCGTGTTGCCCCTGGATTCCCCAAAAAGCGTCGTTTAGGGCCTCAAAACGGCTCCAGAAGTTCACGACCCGAAAAACTGCTAAAAATAGTAAGTTGTGCTACAATTAAGGAAACTGAAAATGCTGAAAGAGACAATTGTGGGGGTCGAAATGGGACAGGTGGGTGGCCACCAACATCCACCTGGATCAAATACTTATCAAACAACATTCCGTTTGACTTCAACACTAGCACCTGCAATAGCACAATCGTCTCGATCATCTTCCCCACGACATAAATTCAATCTATTTGAGCCAAGCTTTTAGGATTTGGTCTCGCTTCTGAACAACAACATCGCACTAAGGAACTTGAAATTGAATGTTCTAATCAGTTAGCCAAGGAAGGGAAAAGAAG
>APFE030615896.1:473071-541934 GCA_000404065.3 Pinus taeda | reverse complement strand
AATCAGGCCACCAATTTTTGATGGGACCAACTTCGTCTATTGGAAGGTAAGAGTTACAAACTATCTTCAATCTCTTGATACAGAAGTCTGGGATATCATAGATACAGGGTACACTTTTCCATCAGCAAATCCTACAGATCTGGCTAAGAAGAAGCAGTTTGAAACTAATGCAAAGGTTGTCAATACTCTATTAGGATGTCTATCTCAATCAGAATTCGTCAAGGTTATGCAATATAAAACCGCAAAAGAAATATGGGACAAGATCGTTCTGAGCTATGAAGGAGATGAACAAGTAAAAAGAGCAAGAATGATGAACACTGGCTATGGCACCAGAGGTTGGGGCATCTAAGCTTCTCACAGATAAGGAAAGCATGAAAATACCAGGAAGTTCGTGGTCTTCCAGACATCAGAATTCCAGATAATACAATATGCAAATCATGTCAGTTTGGTAAGCAAACAAGAACTAACTTCCCTGAGAAGGAAGAATCAGCTACCAGGCCACTTGAGCTTGTCCATACTGATGTATGTGGTCCATCTAGGAAAAGTTCGCCTCGGGGAGAAGAATACTTTATATTATTCATTGACGACTATTCAAGGATGGTTTGGATAGGACTCATAAAGCACAAAGATGAAGCCTTCGAGAAATTCAAATTCTTCAAATCTTTGGTTGAGAACGAATCAGATCACAGAATCAAATGCCTCAGGTCTGATCGAGGAGGAGAATTTACCTCGAACGAATTTTTTGATTTTTGTGAAGAACATGGAATAAGAAGAGAATTCTCTACAGCCAGGACTCCTCAGCAAAATGGAGTAGTGGAAAGGATGAACAGAACGGTTCAACAAATGGCTCAGGCTATGCTTGATGAATTTGGAACTCCCGCAACTTTCTAGGGTGAAGCTGCATTTGTTGCGGTTGTTATTCTCAACAAAACAAACGTCCGGGTGAACAATACTCAAACCCCTCATGAGCTCTGGTATGGTGAGATTCCTTCGGTAAAATATTTCAAAATTTTTGGAAGCAAATGCTATATCAAAAATACTAATGAACATCTTGGCAAGTTTGAACCTAGAGAAGATGAAGGCATTCCCCTTGGTTACTCTCCCCATAGCAAAGCATACAAGTGTTATAATAAAAGGCTTGGAAAGATTATTGAAAGTATTGATGTAGTGGTTGATGAAGAAGAAAACACTCCTAGGCAGGTAATATCTGAAGATTTCGAAGATGATGAGGACTATCCATCAACATCAAATCAGATTCATGATGAAGAAGAATCCTATGAAGAAGAAAACCATGAGGATCCTGAAGAACAAATAAGGATAGAAGAAAAGAATCCATCCAGATACGTTCAAAGGAATCATCCAGAAACTCAAATTTTGGGGCAGAAAGAGGAAGTTATACAAACAAGAAGAACAATTGCAGAAGCTTCAAGCTATTTGGCATTACTTTCCTCCACTGAACCACAAAATGTAAGAGAGGCATGCAAAGATGAATGTTGGGTCAAAGCAGTGGATGAAGAACTTGAGTAGATCGAAAAGAATAACACTTGGGAGTTGGTTCCTAGACCAAAAGATAAGAATGTCATAGGAACAAAATGGATCTTCAAAAACAAGCTGAATGAAAATGGGGAAGTAATTAGAAACAAGGCCAGACTGGTGTGTAAAGGGTATGCACAACAAGAAGGAATAGACTTTGAAGAAAATTTTTCTCCCGTTGCTAGACCTGAGGCTATCAGAATGTTCCTTGCTCTCTCTAGCTTTTAGAAGTTCAAATTATTTCAAATGGACGTGAAATCAACCTTTCTGAATGGGGACTTGGAAGAAGAAGTGTACATTGAGCAACCAAATGGTTTCATTCTTGGAAATGATCCAAATCTTGTATGCATACTAAAAAAGGCTCTCTATGGTCTTAAACAGGCTCCAAGGGCTTGGTACTACCGTTTGGACAAATATCTTCATCAACAAGGTTTTTCAAAAGGATTAACAGATAGCAATCTTTATATAAAAATTGGAAATGACAAATTGCTAATACTTGTTGTGTATGTAGATGATATTATGTTTGGCAGCAATGAAGAAGCTATGAGTCAAAGCTTTGCCTTAGTGATGCAAAAAGAATTCGAAATGTCTTTGCTTGGAGAACTGACATATTTTCTTGGATTGCAAATCCAACAAAATGAAGGCGGTATTTTTTTGTCTCAAAGCAAGTATCTCAAGCAGATCTTGAAGAAATATGGCATGGAAGATGCAAAACCAGTATGTACCCCTATGGTTACAGGATGCAGCCTTAGTACAAATGATGAATCAACAACAGTTCATCAACCAACCTATAGATCCATGATTGGAAGTCTTCTTTATTTAACAGGTACTTGACCAGACATCATGCATGCAGTGGGAATAGTTGGAAGATTTCAGGCAAATCTTAAGGAAACCCATCTTCAGGGAGTAAAGAGAATTTTCAAGTATCTTCAAGGAACTCAAAACTATGGCTTATGGTATCCAAGAGATATAGATCTCACTCTTCATGCTTATAAAGATGTAGATTGGGCTGGAAGCGTGGATGACAAAAAAATCACTAGTGGTGGTGCATTCTCTATGGGTTCTCGATTAGTATCTTGGTTCAGCAAGAAACAGAGTTCAATTGCTTTATCTATAGCTGAAGCAGAGTATGTGGCTGCTGCATCTTGTTGCACATAACTTCTTTGGATGATGCAAACTCTGCAGGAATTTCAAATCACTTGTACTCCACCTATCTCCATCCTATGTGATAATACAAGTGCTATCAGAATATCAAAGAACCCAGTGATGCATTCAAAGACCAAGCATATACCTATCAAATATCATTTTCTTCGGGAACAAGTGCTAGAACAAAAGGTAAAGTTGGAGTATGTTCCATCTAAGGAACAAGTTGTTGATATACTCAACAAACCTCTGCCCAGGGAGACCTTTGAATACCTCAGGCAAAAGCTGGGGGTAGTTGATGCATCGTCTTGTTGTTGAATCTCATCTGCTTAAGAGATTGTTGGTTGTACGCAAGTTTCATATGGGGTATATGCTTACAATCGCTGGTTTATGGTTTGGTCAGAGATCATCTGGCACAGGTTCAGGGGGAGCATATATTCTTCTAATGATGCATTGTTGGCATTATCTTAGAAGTCCTTGATTTTTTTACTCACGAGTTGTCTGGTGGAATAGATCAATGTGTGCTAGTCTGAAGGTTGTTTCTGCTGATAGTTGTTCTCGTCTCTATGTTATGTACTTCTTTTCACATCAAGGTCATGTAACGACCTATTTTGGTTTCCCCATTATGCCTGGGATGAATGATTCTTGTCTATCTTGTGTATTCCCTCTTGGATGAGGATGGATGTATGTATGAGTCTTGATGTTAGCAAGGTTACTTATAATCATGTTCTTTCTTGTAGAACGTCTTTTTGCAGACAGCATTTCAGCACAGAGCATATACAAAGGGGGATCTCATTCAGAGTTTTCAGCAGGTACTCAGGGGGAGCATGGTAGCCCGCCCCTTTGCCCTCGATGTCAAAGGGGGAAACTGATTGGTTGTTGTTGCCATCAAGTCCAAAGGGGGAGATTGTTGGCATTATGGTACATATGTTGTACTTGATGGCAACCCTCTCATACAGGTGATAGATCATAGTTCAACAGGCCAGTAGCAAAGATTGATGATCAGCCTACTTAGAACGGAAGAAAATAAGGGGTTTGCAGGTGCACCATTCAAAAGGTGCAGACCCGCAGGCACGCCATTCACAAAGTGCGAATATGTTCGCAAACCTCCCGCACAAAAGGTGCGAACCTAAAATGCACGGACTTTCATGCAGAGAAAAACGCGCGTCTTATGTTTGGTCCATGGTATTTAGTCCGACGTTTTTGATCCTATGGTTTTGGTCCGTGGTTTTGGCATCTAAAATATTAAACCCAGGTTTTGAATCCCTTGTATTGGTTTTCTATGGTTTTGATCCATGGTTTGAGTAAGGGCTTGCCTATAAAAAGGAAAGGAGATCATTTGGATAGGTACTTGAAAATTGAATATCTTAAGATCTGAAATTTTGGGTGATCGGTTTGAAAAGCTAGATCTAGATAAAAGAGAAATCTGTAAATTGTAAGGCGGATCTATTGATAGGTCGTGATCTCTTTGGCGCATGTTCAGATCTGTGGATCTGACAGTCAGTGGCACATTGGAGGACTGAGAATTTGGCTCTATACAGAGGTCCGCAGGCGATCCACAGCGCAGGTGCGAAGGAACGCAGTGCAGCAGAAGGCGCAGGTGCAGAGGAATGCATCATACAAGAAGGTGCAAGTGCGGAGGAACACAGCACAGCAGAAGGCGCAAGTGTGGAGGAACGCAGCGCAGCAGAAGGTACAGGTGCGGAGGTGCGCAGTTGAATTAGCAGAGCAGGTGCGGAGCTGCGCAGTCTCTTCATGGCAGAAATGCGGATATTCGCAGGTTTCCTTTGGTGAAGTTGCAGACCTTTTCTTGAAATATATTTTAGCTATATTTAAATTGGTGGCTGGTTACTGGTGAAATTTTCTGGTTACTACATTCTGAGAAGTTAAATGTTTAAAGGAGATTGGGTGATGCACATGTACTTGATGTTTTCGATCCAGTTTGAAAATTTATGAAACGTGGTCCCTGGAAGAAAGAGAAGGTAGTAGCCTTCTGTAGGTCAGCACCTACGTACTAGTATCTTAGCTAGTACAAGAGCTAAGGGGGGTGTAGCTCCCTTCTAGGAGAAGCTGGAAAACGAGAGAGGGTTGTAGCTCTCTGCAAGTTGCAGCCTGCGTACTGGCAAAGGACTGCACCAGTAAAACATCATTGTAAGAAGAAGTTTCTTATTGAAAGAAAATAGAGACATATTGCAGTAGGTGGTTTTCACCCACATTGGGTTTCCACCTTACATCTTGTGTTCCTTGGTGTGACTGTCTATTTTGTGTTCCTGCTCATTATTCTATGGTTCTCACATACAAATTAATGACAAACATCTAATTATATGTTTGGAAGGTATATGCAAGTTTAAATTGTCAGATCTGAAAATATTTGTATAAATTGAGAAGAGTTTGATAATACTGATTCACCCCCCCTCACAGTATTATTTCGAACACAAAATACTCTCTTAATCCCTCATCTGCTAGTTATGTTGAAAGGGGTGTTTATTTCAGAATAGACCTTTTAGAATTTTAATTCAATTTTTGGTAATTATTAGGTGGATGGTAGACATTTAATCTCCATATAATGTGGTGAAATATTCATAATAGTATTCACATATAAAGGGTTAATATTTATCTCCAAGTTAGTTATGCTCTTTTAATTAATTTATCTCAAATTAATTAAAAAACAAAATGTCCTATCAACACCTACCATATTGGGCATGTGGTATTGATAAGCCATAGTATTGTAACAAAAACTATTTACAACTTAAAATTTCCATGGTAAAGTGTGGGCGAATCTTCATGGTTAATAATATTGTTACATCTTTTTTAAAATTTATATATGTTTAACTAATATATACATTTTTTTAATAATTAAAAAATAATAATAAATTTAAAATAGACTTTATATATATATATAATATATATATATATATATATATATATATATATAATATATATATAATATATATATATAATATATATTATATATATATATATGTGAGATGTATCGTGGGGTAAGTATTTTAATGCTTATCATGAATTCATGCCTATGCATTTATCAACCATTTAATTTATACGAAGCGCTAGCAATATATTGCTAAACATTTAAATAAATTAAGAATCTTTAATATGAATGCACTAACTATATATTGATAAACTTTTAAGTAATTTAAGAGTCCTTAATATGAATGAATGTGGTCGGCCTTTGTAATGAGAATCCTACATAGAACATTTCATCTTCCCATATTTAATTTATTTTATTGTAAGATTCATAATAAATATTATTTAAAATTTTTAACACTTTGAAAACTTTCAAGTTATTAAAAAACTAATACATGTTCCTAGGATTTTCATTAAAATAATTTCTTAATTGTGTTGAGAGGTGCTTTCAAGCGCAGTATGATGTGTAACGTAATGTCATGTAATGTCCTGTAGACATTTTGACTTGGTCAAATTAAATTAAACTAAAAATAAACAATTATTATTATATTTGTTACTTTTTTCGAAGAAAAATTGTAGCCTTTTATTAAGATATAAAAAGTTACATTTCTACATGCCAGGTGCATTCACTATCCATCCATCCTGAGTTCAAAAAATAAAAAATAACAAGGTCATAAAAAAATGAGTTTTTTTACACATCTAGCCCATGAGTCATTTTAATGTTTCTAACAGGTCATTTTTCAACTCTTATCCCTAGCAAAAACTTGAGTAAAAACCGAGCTACTCAACCATATAAAAGGTACAACATATTTATAACAATTGTCCACTAAAACCAACATATCAAAATAGTAAAAGTATAACCAACGTAAATATATAAACGATTGTCTTGTGGTTATGATAAAAAAAGGTTGATCAACTTAAACATATGAATTATCTCGTCTATGTCGTCGTTAACCTGCCAAGAGCCCAAATCTTGTCTAGTACCATCCTTACAGAGTTGATATGCCTCTGAATTCTGCTCCCTGTAAATATGATGACAAGAGACATAAACAAAAGTTGATTTAAGCATTGTACCTCTTCAAAAATAGGCAACAATCTATGCTTATGGCACCTTTGGACAACATTGAAGTAATTTATCACATTTAGAGAATCCCCTAAAATTTGTAATGATAAGCATCCCAGCTCTAGTGCCCAACAAAGGAGACGTTTTAAGGACATAAACTTCGCATAGTTATTAGTTCCTAATCCCAGACCTATTTTGGATTTCAGGACTCATTAAGAAATTAAGTGAATGATGAGTCCTCCTCCATGTCGGTCGTGTTTGTCACAGGCACCATCAAAATAAGCCCATGGGATCTCTTGATTGATTTCCTCCTCTTCTACAATCCTGGATGTTGAGGGTGTTCTTTTATGATCCATGAGAGAATAAATGGCTTCTATTTTGGAGGCTATTATTACTAGTGTTAAAGAGATGTCTCTGAATATTTCTTTGTTCCTAGCAAGATAAATGCCCCAACAGAAAACTGACAGTATGTTCCTATGCATCTTATCTTGTGCCACATCCCATCATTGTTTCCGTGCCTCTTCAAAAGATTGGCCTCTCCAAAAAAGGTTACATCTAAGCCCATGCTTGATGAGTTCGAGTGTATTGAGGGCGAAAGGACAATGGAGGAACATATGCATGACCAATTCCTCTACATTTTTGCACAAGCTGCACCAACCTATCCCATCTTTTTGTTTCTTTTGTAAATTATCCCAGGTCGGAATTTTGTTCTTGAGTACGCACTAGAAGAAAAGTATTTATTTGGTAGGGCAAGTCAGTTTACATAATTTAGAGCACCACAAATCATGATCTTCTTGGAACCATGATTCAATCTCAAATAGATATCTAAATTTGGGAGCATAAAGACTTGAAGGTGCATGAACCCATCTTAGGATATCTTCTTGATCAATGATTCTTATGTGCGATCTTCTTAAAGCTAATATGTAATCTTGCCATATATTTGTGAACTCATTATTTAACTGTATTTGCTTTGCATTCATCCATCGTTATGACTAGAAGGTATATCTTTTGTTATCTACTATTGGGCTCAGGTACACTTTCCCTTACACATTTAAAACAATAACTAATTCCATTGGAAATTTTATGGTCCCCTGACCCAGGGGTCCAACTCGATTCTAAATCTTTCCCCATTTTCTACATGCCATGCTAGTCCGACTACTATAAGATTGAAGAAATCCACAATTACTTTTCATATTGCAGACGAATTGGGTTTCTTTTAACATAATTTCTTATCCATTCACCCAAAGAGAGAGGAAAAATATATTTCCTTGAAACCACTGCAGTCCATATGTTTTCAACAGATATAAGCCTCCAACTAAATTTAGCCTATAAAGATTTTGTGAAATTAGAGAGGTCTTTTATCCCCCAACCTCCCCAAGATTTGATCTATGCAATTTTGTTCCAAGTGACCCCAAGGAGAGTGGAATCTTCTTTATTTCCTACCCATAGAATTTTCTACACATTTTCTTGATGTCCTATAAGATACCTTTTGGGACCCAGGTGAGAGCATCCTAATATACTAGAATAGCTTCAATTACTATTGTAATAAGTACTAATCGACCTGCGCTCGACAACCACTTATAGCTCCAGTTTTTTTATTATTTTCTCTACTTTTTCCACCAACCACCACCATTCAACTTTCCTGTAGTTGTTTTCCTTCAGGTGAAACCTTAGATATTTAAAGCTTTCCTTGATATATTTTGCTTGGAATGGAAGATAGGATTGAACAATTTAAATTTCCTCCTATGAGAGGCCTGTATGTGTAATATATGACTTCCTTTCATTTATCATCATTCTTGTAGCTTTCTGAAAAAGAGATAGGGCTTCCTTTAAGCACTCTAGGTCCCTTTTGGATCCATTGCTGAAGAGTAAGATGTAACCCACAAAGAGGAAGTGGGTGATGAAAAGGTTGGATGCAACTTCAATTCCTTGGACATCTCCTCTTATTTTGGCTTTTATTAACACTCTACTCAACCCTTCAGCTACTAAGAGGAACAAAGGAGGTGATAGTCAGCACCCTTGCCTTATACCTCTTTGAGAATGAAAGAACAAAGAAGCTACATCATTTATCAAAAGTAAAAAGGACACATTCGAGATACAACCTGTAATCCAGATTATATATGTAATTTCAAAACCTAGATGGGTCATCAACATCCACAAGCGGATCTAACTAATTCTATCATATGCTTTAGAAAGGTCATTTTTTACTATAATACATTTGAGATTACAGGTTTTGATGTTGTGCATACCTTCATGTGCTACCTCAATGGCTTCATGTATTTGGCGTCCATCTAGGAAACCAAATTGTTCTTTAGAAATATTCCTAGAAAGTACAAGTGAGAGACGAACGACAATAATTTTTGCGATGATCTTATAAATAAAATTGCAAAGTGAAATTGGTCTATACTCTTCAAAGGACCAGGGGACATCTACTTTAGGAATCAGAGCCTAAAAGTTTGTGTTGAAGGGATCACAAATTTTGCCCCTTTGACAGGATTCTTCAACCACTCTGAGGAGGTCATCCCTAATCTATTCAAAGAAACCCTTATAGAATTCCATAGTCCATCCATCCAAGCCTGGAATTTTATCCTTTTGCATGGACTATAGGGCCGCTTCATCCTCCTTCTTAGTGATAAGTGACATCAGATTTTGGTTATCTTCCTCCTCTGCAAATCTAGGGAAAAACTGGGAAATTCTGATCACTTCAGCAATTGATGCTTCCTGTGGCACCTTGTAGAGGTTCCTAAAGAAATCCTTGCCTAACACTGTTATCTCTTCAAAGGATTTTCCTTAGTGGCATATGCCTTTTACATTTCCCATATAATATTTTTGTTTTTCTAGCCTCTAGTGAAATTATGGAAAAATTTAGATTTTTCATCTCCAGTCCTCAACCAGATAGCCCTGCGCTTAAGTCTCCATTGTTCCTCCTAGTCTAGCATGATCCTTCTTTTTCTAGCCTCTATGTCTCGAAATCTATCCTTTGCCTCCTCTGTCTCATAACCCCTTCCTTCCAGGTCCTCCATTATTTCCAATTCATCCTCAATCAATTTAAGGTATCCTTCATCTCGCAACTTCTCCTATGTTTCCCACTGAATTGATACCTATTTTTCCTTCTTAAGATTTACCATAAATTGATGAGCTGTTAATTGCATATTAAATTGGTTGTAAAGGGTCCAAGAAGCTTTGATGAGCTTAACGTAACTTCTCCTCATTTAACAAAGAAATTTAAATGGGCTTCCTAGTTTTCAGCTTACCCCTTTTAATTCCAAAAATGTCGGATGATGGTCTCAGTCACCTCCTACTCCAATCCACTATTGGAACATTGGAATCTTTCCCACCAATTCTTTAGCCATTAGACACCAATCTAGCCTTTTTGCCACCATGGCATTCCTTGTGCGCTTATTTCTCTAAATTGGCTTGTATTTAATCAAATTTATGTCAAGGAGCTTCCCTTCTATCAGCTTCATGGAGAAGAAATCTGCTAGAGGGTCTTCATGAGCTTGAGGGCCCAAACATCCAAAGCCCCAAGTGAGAAGCTCAAATCTCCCCCTATCACCAAATTTCCAACCTTCATAAAGGATTTTGAGAATAGGGAGGTCTAGAAGGATTCCCTAACTTGACATGGGCCATAAATATTAAGGATTGTTAGGTCCAGTATGAGCTCAACCGAAAAGACCTCCGCTCTAAAGACCAAATCAAAGCTCCAATAATTTTCAATTTTAAACTTGTTAAGGGTGTAACCCATGGCTATGCCACCAGACTGACCCCTAACATCCATAGTAATAAAGAACCAACCCAGAAACATCCTGGATAGTACCTCCCAAATCGAGTCTCCAGGACCTAATTTTTCTTGAAACATATCAATATCTGAACAATTATTATTATTGTTATTTTATTATTTTTATTTTTATTTGGTCGTTAAGGTAAACTTGACTTGCTCAAGTTACTAGTGGTTTTTGAGCTCTAGGTTTATGAGAATCCATGGTATTCACGTGGAATATAACCTATTTAAAGGGAGCATTATAAACCAACTTAGATCCATATTAACTTTGGATTTACCAAGCATCTCGAGGGATAAAATCTCTCAATATGCAAACCTCTTTTAGAGTGAAAAGAGATTTGATCCCTCTCAACACTTAGTAGATCTAGATTTTGCACCTCAAGAGGTAGGGATCAAATCTCTTTTTACTCTATAAAAGGTCTTCACCTCAAGAGATTTGATCCATTTTCGATTCTTGGTAAACCCAGAATTAAGATATATTTAGACTAATATATATTTATAAGATTTAGTAAAATTACACATAAATTTTTATTGATATAATAATATTACAAAAGACAATTGAAAAAATACAATATCATGAAATTATATGAAAGATTCACCTTATCATAATATTGTCATCAACAATATCTATTTAATTTTGTAGATTCAACATTATATTTTTCCTAGAGTTTTTTTATTAACTATAATTTCTAAAATTTAAAAATATAACACTATAATTAACTTAAGTGAAAATCACATCATAATTCATATTGCTGACGCGTTTTGAACCAACAAGTGTGGTTCATCTTGGACCACACTCGTTTCAAAACTCGTCCTAAAGATGAACTGCACTCGTTGATTCAAAACGTGTTGTCAATATAAATTATGATGTGATTTTTGTTAAAGACTCTTCTCATAAACCTATTATAGATCACAGAAGCCTTAATTTAACATATAATTGACTTATTTATCATTCATATACAACCCAGTGTAAATTAAATCATCTACCTATCATTCATGTGAATGATGAATTGTCAATTATGTTGAAAAATAAGAAAAATAAATAATAAATACAAGTATCATACAACTATTCGACTAAACGTGATTAATTACATAGCTAAAAAATTAGCAATGTCTAGTCTCTAGAAAATGACACACCTTTCCTGTCGATTGCGAAGATGATGTATAATTGTTTCTTAATCTCATTTTCTCGGGTTACAAAACTAAATTCACCATTGTATTCGTAACTAATTTCTTGTTTCATCTGCACTTAATCCACGCAAGGAAAATATAAAATTATGGTAAATCATAAACTACATGTTTTGTTATATAAAAGAATTATAAAAACGTGTTTTGAATATAAATACAATATATATATATATATATTTTAAAATATGTATTTTATATACTATTACAAATCATTTTTATATTTTTTATATAAAACGTATTTGGAATATAAATACAATATTTTTTTTAAATATGCATTTTATATACTATTAGAAAACATTTTTTTGAACCTATTGTAAAATAATCATGAAATAAATTACATTGATAAAGGCTCATCATTGTCACGACTCCATTCATATTTTAAAAATACTTATATTTAGTATTCGAAAATTGCATTATTACAATTTGAACAGACCGTACGTACATCTCATCGCTTGCTCATGTTAACTAATTTGTTTGTGGAATGTAGAACTCAACAATTTTTTTGGGTAGAATTTTGATTCTTCATTCTCTATTTATGTGTGGTTCTAGATTTTTTTTTTTTTGACAGAAACAGATATGGGGTATTTATATTCATCTTGGCTTGAAAGCTGAAAATCTGATTACATTGAAGATTTTTATGTTTTGATGCATCTCTTTGCTAAGAATGAGAATGTTGTTAGATTTTGAGAATTTCTTCCTTGATAAGGATTCTAGTTTTTCAATTTCAGAGATATTCCCCCACTTGAAGATACAAATAAATTTGTTTAGAAGCGAGCAGAAAAACATGACAGTGAACAGCTTATGGAATGGGTTCCCATGTTTCTTCCTCGTCTTTTATCTTGACCCCGACAGATAGAAGGACTGCTTTGTTGGCTTCCTTGTCCGCCTGTTTGTTATGGATTCTCAGCACGTGGAAATAATTCAGCTTCTGGAAAGCGTTTCCCAGGCCTTTGATTATGGATATCAGTCTAGCTAGATTAAGATCCAGCGCTGGGGAGTTGGAGATCATTGCATTTATAAGGACCTGTGAGTCACCTATCACAATATCTTCCCTTATGTTTAGTTCTTTGAGGATCTTTAGGCCTTGGAAGAGGGCCAAAGCCTCAGCGTGAATGCTGGAAGCATGGCCAAGTCCCCAAGCATAGGAATGAATGTTTTCCCCCAATGGATTTACAACAACACCTCCTGCTCCGGCTATGCCCGGATTGCCCTTTGCTGCTCCATCAAAGAAGAGAGAGTGTCTTGAATGTTATTTGAGCCAGTCTTGGAATTCAGTTTCAAGTCTCCTTATTTCCTAGTCTTTAAGAGTAGGGGCAATTCTAATTGCAGGTTGAAATTGCAGATCTAGTGATGATCACCAGTCAATGTCTTGTTGGCTGAGGTTGGATTCATCTTTTATTTCTGTCAAGCACTCCTTTATGTGGCATTTAATTTTGATTTTTAAGACCTTATGATTCTGGTTAGCATTTCTGAAAATTCTTCTGTTCCGTTCTAGCCATATCTGCCAACAAATGATCTTTGGAAGGATTGCCCATGCAGATTTGATTACCTGATTTTTGGGTGGCTGACCGGGGTATCTGTTTGTCCAATTTGAGAAAAGATCCACAATAGAGCTAGGCAGAAGGAGGCTGGGATCCAAGTTGTTGATAAAGGAGGCCCAGATCTGTTTGGAAAAATTACACTTAAGCATTAAGTGCGCTGTTGTTTCTGCGTTTTCTGTGCACAACGAGCATCTGGAGGGGCCATGAAAGCCTTTCCTCTGCAGTATGTCATAAGTTAGAATTCTACCATGGCAAAGGAGACAAGCAAAGAAATCGATCTTGGGCCAAGAAGGAACATGCCAGACTCCCTGCCAAGGTGCTAGGTCAGGTGGGACGTGTGGCTTCTCAATCAGCTTGGAGTAACCTTTAGAAACAACGTATCCACTTTCCTTCAGCCCCCATTCTTTCGTGTCTTTTTTCTTCATATGCGTGGGAGCCAAGCCGTGTAGAAGATCCAGCAGTGCGGTCCATTCATTGATTAGCTGAGCCGGTATCTCGATTCTTTTCCAACCTGCCCATATAGAGTCACTCCAATGGGAAATGTCCCACAACGAGCTCAGCCCCTCTCTGTTCATCCAGCAACGCAAATCTTTAAAGGAGGCTCTGTCTATAATTGGATCTTTGTTCATAATTCTATCAATCCATATATTGATTTTTTTCCCATTTCCTGGGATCCAAAAGGAGTGCTCTTTGATCAAGGAAGCCGCTTTAGCATACAATTTGAGGAAAGATGAATTTGGGAGATGGATCACGTTTTCTAAGCAACTTGTGCGTGGGCCTCTGAAGTACTTTTTCCAGAGAGCCAATTGGGCCCAGCCTTGGGCGCGATGATCCTCCAGACTATCTTGGCAGCCATGGCCACATTTTGCTGACTAATATTTTTGAAGTTTAGACCACCCTCCCGCAGAGGCTTGGAAATAGTTTCCCAGCTGATAAGGGGAATCTTTTTTTCATTTTGTTTTCCGCCCTTCCAAAAGAACCTGCGCATGAATTCTTCCATCTTTTTTAATATGAATGTCGGAGCAAGAAGCCCAGTGAATTGAAATAGTGGAAGGCTAAAGAGCACGGATTTTATTAGGACCGCTTTGCCAGCAGCGTTGAGCCAGGAAAAGCCCCAGGCTTGAATTTTGGACTTGAATTTTTCAAGCTGAGGAAGCCAATCTTTGATTGAATGTCTCTTATGGAAAATAGGAAGGCCCAAATATTTGAACGAGGTCCATGAAGAAGAGGCTGCAAAGCCCAAGCATCTAGAAATAGCAGAGAGGATTCTGGGCGTAGTATTCCAACTGAAGATGTGACATTTATTCTTATTTACAATGCTGCCTGAGGCCTCACTGAATTTGTCCAACACACCTTTAAATTTGGAGGCAGAGGGAAGAGAGGAGGTGCCTAATAGAAGGGTATCATCCGCGAATAAGGCATGGTTTATGTTTTTTAATCCCTCTAGCAATACACAACCCATTAATTTCTTGTTCTTGCATCTTTTTATCTAGCAGGAAGCTGATAACTGAGGCTTGGATGACAAATAATAGGGGGGAGAGAGGACACCCTTTCCTAAGTCCTCTCGAAGCTTTGAAAAAGTCAGTAGCTCTTCCATTAACAAGAGGGGCAATCCATGGCTGTGAGATGCATGCCCAAAACCATTTAATGAAGATTTCCCCAAAACCAAACTTGCTCATGACTTTTAAGAGAAAACTGTGATTTACTCGATCAAAGGCATTTGCTAAATCAAGTTTAATCACCATACCTTGTTCTTTTCGAAGAAAGCTGGAATGGATTGCCTCTTGGACGAGGGTGAAGTTGTCCACGATCTGCCTCCCTTGGATGAAGCCTCCTTGATTCTCCGGGATAATTCTGTGGAGGATGGTCTTCAGTCTATTTTCAATTACTTTGGTGATTAACTTGTACCCAATGTTGCATAAAGAGATCGGACAAAATCTGCTGAAATTTCTGGCTCCTTTTTCCTTGGGTATGAGGCTAATAAGGCGGAGTTTGTACTGCCTCCTATTTTTTGAATGTTTTGAGACTTTTGTATCATTTTGAGAAGGTCCTTTTCGACAATCGGCCAACAAACTTGAAGGAACCTAGCAGAGAAGCCATTGTCCGGATCCATTTCAAAAAGGGCTTTTTTGACTTCTTCCTTAGTGGTTTTGGCTTCAAGTAACCTGTTCATATGTGGGGAAATGGATGGAAGGATGACGTCTAACAGGTCTGAATATTAAAGCTTATCCTTATCGTCGCTGTACAGATTTTGAAAGTGGGAATAAGCCGCTTTTTTGATATCTGCAAGGTCCTTGTGAATTTCATTGTCCTCCTTGATCTCAGATATAGTGTTAAAACATTTCTTGACCTGGGCTTGTTTGTGAAAAAAAGCAGTGTTCCTATCCCCTGCTTTGAGCCAGAGACTTCGAGATTTTAGCCTCCAGTATTCTTCTTCAGCTAGGCAGGCCTTATGCAAGCTCTGTTGCAGCTAAGTTTCTTTCTCCAACAACTCCTCTGTAACTGTGGCGGTCTCCATGAGGGATTGGTGGGAGACTAGAGCGACTTTGATGGCTTTCCTTTTAGTAGTTGGATTGGACAGGGATTTGGCCCAACTTTTTAGAGCTCTTTTTACCCTTCTAGTCTTTTCTTCCCATATGAAAAAAGGAGATCCCTTGACTGGCTAACTCCAACTATCCTCAACAATTTGCAAAAAGTTTGGTTCCTTGACCCAGAGGGGACTAAATCAAAAGGGAATAGGACCTGGATCTAGGTGGGCAAGGAGATCTAATTTTAAGGGCTTGTGATCCGAGACACTGCTAGCAAGGGTGAGCAATCGGGGTTCTAAACCTAGTAACAAAAAGGTGCTTTGAATGAGAAATCTGTCTAGTCTGGCGGCAATGTGGCCAGGGCCTACTCTTTTGTTGCACTAAGAGAACTTACCGGAGGATGGCTTGATGTCCAGCAAGTCCCAATCCTGCATTAGGTCTTCCACCCATTCTCTTGTCAGATCTCGGACTGCGCTGCCTCCCATTTTTTCAGACGGATGAAGAGTGAGATTGAGGTCTCCAGCAAAGATTATGTTTTCCAGATCTATCATGTCTGCTTGAATCCTTATGGAATCCCAACAATCCTTTTTTTCCCCAATGTTGATTAGAGAATATACATTGAAGAGGCAAAAAAATTCCTTAGTTTCTAGTTTCTGCATTTTCAGCAGCAACCATTGGGTATTGCTTGCCTCGAGAATGGCTGTAAACTTATCGGCATTCCATAGCGTACCAATCCCTCCCGAGGCTCCCCGGGCAGAGATTGCTCTTGCTTCACTTTTAGGCCAGATTTTCTTGCTTGCTTGCAGGAAGACAATGTCTTCCAGCTTGGTCTCCTGGATGAGAAGTATGTCTGGGGTTTCAGATCTTATTAGGCTTCTCATGGCTTCTTCCTTGACTTTGCTCCCCATACCTCTGCAATTCCAGGAGATAACCTTCATTATTTATGTTTCTGATGGGCTCCCTTGGAGCCTTGGGGCTGACTTTTCGGCATCTTAGGCTTTGAGGCTAGAAGTTTTTCCAAAGTTGGCTGGTTGCCCTATAACTTAACTTTATACGTCTCCTGCTCTCTTTTTTCCCTGTCAGTTTTGTGTCCTCTTGTAGATCTTCTTACCGAGGCCTGGGACTCTCCTATTTATCCTTCCTCCTCTGACTCGTCCGATTCTTGCTCTTCTTCCTCAGCTTCTGAAGTCATACCTTTAGGGTTTTCAGCTCCTTTGATGGAGGCTGAGGGAGTGCCTTTGCTTGGAGAAGCTTGTTTTTGGGTCTCGGTCTCCTGAGTGTCTTCTGTCTGCTGGCTTAATGGATCAAATTTGTTTTCCTGTGCCTTTTTGGTAGGGGGACGTTGAGCATTGGCCTGGAGAGAGCCTTTTCCAATGGGTCCTCCCAGTTTCTGCCCTTTGTGATGGATTTTTGCGCGCTTGACTTGATTCCAGCCCTCTTTGCTCCCTTTCTCTAGCTCTACATTGGATGGGCAGTTTCTAGCAAAGTGTCCATGGACGTGACATTTCCTACACTTGAATGGCAATTGCTCATAATCTAAGATCTGCACATGAGACCAGCTGCCAACTTTAATTTTGATTGCCTCTGGGAGACCCACCTCCAGATCTACTTCTACGCAGATCCTGGCATAATCATATTGATCCTTGTTGTTTGCCCAATCTATGAATTTCCCGAGAGAGTTGCCAATGTGCTTCAGGGAATCCCAGTTCCAGCAGTGAACTGGAAGATTTGGAAGACGAACCCACACTGGGATTGCCTTAGGAACATCTACTGCCAGGTCAAAGTCTGGAGTCCATTTGTTCAAATAGAGGCCCTGAGGACCCATGAAATACGACCCATTTTGAAATATCATATCTTTGTCTTCCCTGGAGGTGAATTCGAAGAGGAAGTATCCTCGCCCCAGAAAGTAAGAGGTAACACTTTGCTTGATCAGATGAGCCCAGTTCTTGTTAACCCATTGCTCAGTGGTTTTCGGAGAGGACCAGAGTTCTGTGAATTGGCCAATGAGGTCGCACTCAGCCAGTGATAATGCTACTTGAATGGGGGTCTCTGGAGGCAACGAGATCTCAGGGATATCATCAAGCTTCTTAACGAATTTTGAAGCTTCACTTCTTTTCCTCGGAGGTAGATCGACCAGGAGCTGATTGAAAGCATCAAAGGCAGGAGCTGGAGGCGGTTCGTTAGAATGACCCTGCATCTCCAAAGGATCGGGCCTGAGGCCGACCGCTGAAGGGGCAACCGTGCAGCAGGAGCCCAACCCTGGTTTCAATACCTGAATGATCGCAGGTAGAAGACAAGCTCTCTACAGGCATGCCCACAGGTGTCAGTTGAGCGGATGCGGGTACAACCGTGGCTATCAGAGCCCGCAAAGGATCGCTGCAGGCCGAGACTCGCAAGTAGCTGGAGCTGCTCTCAAAAAAATTTCTGCATTATGTGTGGCTTTAGATATTGTTATTTCGATTAATCAATATAATGTAATCATTTATTTTTATAGGTTAATCATTTAATAATAATATGTAATGTGTAATAGAGCTGATATTTAAAAAATATTTACTTATAACGTCTAATCCCTACACATCTCCCCTATTTTGAAAAACACTTATTTCTAATATCTAAACTCTAATGTCTAACTCCTAATGTCTAATGCCTACACATCTCCAACTCCTAATGTCTAATGCCTACATATCTCCCCTATACTCGACACAACAAATACATATTAATACATTTTTCATTAAAATAATTACTTAATTAAAAAAGTATAAATTGCATACACTTTAATCCAATTTTATGTGTCATCTCATAATTGACCACCCTGTTATTCAAGCAAATTGGAAATGCCACATTGTTTGCATCGAAAAGAAACACTTAATATCATATCCCTTCCACAATCTACACTTAAATTTGTTTAGAATACATCTTAAATTTTCTTAACCTCAAATAGTACCAGCATAGATCTATGTTAAGCATGGATCTATCATGAGCCGAGAGGGATCAAATTTCTTTAGGTGCAAACTTGTTTTAAAGTAAAAAAACAATGCGTAATTTTTTGTTGTTTAAATTGTATTTTTGAATGTTATAAAGATTACACGACATGTGTATGAGAGGGATCAAATTTCTTTAGGTGCAAACTTGTTTTAGAGTAAAAACACAATGTGTAATTTTTTTATTGTTTAAATTGTATTTTTGAATGTTATAAAGATTACGTTGATTTTTTTTTTATTATTAATATAATTTTCAAATATATGTCAATATATATATATAAAACCAACATTGCTTTTCTATTTAGATAATAATTTATTTTTACTTTAAGAATGATGGACATACTTACACATCCCTTCACTGGGTTGTAGAAAGATCCATCTTAAGCACAGATCTAGCACGAACCTAAGAGGGATCAAATTTCTTTAAGTGCAAACTTATTTTAGAATGCAAAAAAAGTGTAATTTTTAAAAACCATGTCTGCATTGAGGATTCCCGAGTCATTGCAAGGGTTAATGACTTCCATCATAGGAAACTAAGAGAAGCAATTGAGATTGAGAAACATGTGATCAATCTCAATAAGGACGATGGTTAGAAATTAATCAGGAATTGGGTTACTGCCCTCTTCTTCTCGATTACCTTTTTTTTTAATATTAATTTGATTTTATTATATATATATATATATATATATATATATATATATATAATAATAATAATAAAACAAAAAATTAATTTTAATCTAATTTAATATAAAAAAATAATAATAATAATATAATTAATAATAATAATTACTATTGTTCTAACCATTTAATTTATAACGGCTAACTCACAAGAGCTATATCGTAAGAGTGATTTTTATAATAACTAATTATTAATTTATAATTAAATATTAATTTTATTTAATTTAATACCTAAAAATATTAATTTTATTTTTTCTTATAACTAATTCTTAACAACTAATTTTCCATTGATTTTTTCACTTTTTTCTTGAGGATAAACCACATTAGATGGTTCAAAACGTCGACCAAATTTCAATGATGTGATTAATCCGAAAGACAACTTCATCATCAATATGGATCACAAAATTCTAAGATCTAGCATCATATTAAAATATTCATAATTTGAATTGGATATATGATTCTATACAGCATTAAAATAATTTCTTTTTCTATATATAGATATAATATATGAAGTTGATAAACATCTTACTCACATTTTTTTTTTTTTACTTTTAATAACTTACATGAAATTATGTTAGGTCATATGCGCAACCAGTTAACTATGCATAGCATATTTTTTTTAGCGAACATTGTTTTTCTATTTAGAGAATGCTTTTTATTTTAAAAGGGATGGACATACTTACACTTTTGGGCTGTAAAATAAGCCTCCCGACTCAACTAGAAACCATTGGGGGTAGTCTAACTTATAGACAAAATAACCTTTTTCACCAAAATTCACCAAAATTTGGCAAATACAATTTCAAGATTTTTTGCTATCAACTAAAAACCATTGGCCTAGTCTAACTTATAGACGAAATAACCTTTTTCACCAAAATTCACCAAAATTTGGCAAATACAATTTCAAGATTTTTTGCTATAAAATGAGCTTCTCGGCTCAACTAGAAACCATTGGGCCTAGTCTAACTTATAGACGAAATACCCCTTTTCACCGAAATTCACCAAAATCTGGCAGTACAATTTCAAGATTTTTTGCTATAAAATGAGCCTCTCGGAGAAACCATTGGCCTAGTCTAACTTATAGACGAAATAACCTTTTTAAGCGAAATTATAGACCAAATACCCCTTATCACCGAAATTCACCAAAATCTGGCAGTACAATTTCAAGATTTTTTGCTATAAAATGAGCCTCTCGGCTCAACTAGAAACCCTTGGCCTAGTCTAACTTATAGACGAAATAACCTTTTTAACCGAAATTCACCAAAATTCGGCAATACAATTTTAAGATTTTTTATTGTTTAAAATATAGTTTGGAATGCATAAATGAACTAGAAACCATTGGCCTAGTCTAACTTATAGACGAAATAACCTTTTTAACCGAAATTCACCAAAATTGGGCAATACAATTTTAAGATTTTTTATTGTTTAAAATATAGTTTGAAATGCATAAATAAATTCAACACTCTGAAAAACCAATCAAGCACTTAAATTATGTAGATTAAACAATTTAAACTCAAACTTTTAAATTAAAATTAACCAGAAAAATATTCTTGAAAAAACTATTTTCTTTATAAATTAGACTTTCCAGAGACCATTAATTCTATTTAAACTTTTTTCTCTTCTTTATCTTCTCCAAATTGACCTAATATATTTCTTTCTCAAGTCTAACGATTAATAAACATTAATAATAAAAATTAAATTACCAATAAGTCATTGCCGATGCATGATAAGCATTAGTAATAAACTAAATTACCCATGTGTCATTCCCAACCCGTAATACATTATTAACAACTTGCTCAAGGCGTACAATTTTGTGTTTGAAAAATAATTATTTAAAATTTAATATATATACTTTAAGGGGCTATTTTTAAATTAATTTCTATAACCGGACCCTAAACCACGTTCGGAACATGGGTTGCATCATTGTCAGGCCTCACGAGTCCCGGCTGTGGCAACCAGATTTAAAAAAAACCAAACCCACGAAATCAGATCCACCGTCCACGTCAGATTTGTTGGGTAAAGGACGATTATTAAAGGTAAAGATCGCGAAAGGGTCAAATATGTCGGTGGTTTACAGCCACAAATTGAATTAAATATAAAAAAATATAAAAGACCGGGCCCACTGTCCACGTCAGATACCACGCATATGGACAGTAAAGCCCGCTCCGATTAATTAAATAGATAAATGACCTGCGATACGGACAGGTGTCAGTCGATGGCCATATTCAATGGCCGTCAATGTCTGATCCGGCTACGTTTCCAATTGGTGGATCTAAAATTTGGGAATTTTCTTTTCTAGAAATTTAGAATTTATTCCATTAAAAAAATCATTCGGAATCTTTCTCGATAATTTTGACACTTCCATCTCTTATATACCCCCACTTTCGTTGCAACAACCAGCGATAGCCTCAGGTCTACGGGGAGGTTTTCATTTTTATTTTATTTTTAATTTTTACTTTTTTTTATTTCTTCAAAATTTGGCTTAATTCGGTTGCACAGGGTCTCTGCTTTTTATTTTTTCTGTTGCCGTAATGGATTCCGACTACTGGTGCCACCGCTGTGAAGTGGCGATGATGCCTCTGGGCTCTGGGGACGAGATCAAGTGCCCCCACTGTAATGGCGGTTTCGTCGAACAGATCCAGGGTTCGCCGCGGCGACAGAGGTCGGCTTCGCCGTTTGCAGATCCGTCACGATTGGTGGCGCTTATCAGCAGCTCGCCTGGGTCTGGGCGGAGGGGAAGAGAGGAGGATCAAGAAAGCGGGGCCGGACGGCCTAGGGTTTTGGTGGTGGGACGGCCGCCGGTTATAGAGCTTCTGCAGGCCCTAGGGTCTGCGATGGCGGGTCTCGAAATAAGCGGAGATGCGGACGGCGAGGGCCGAGAAGAGGGCAGCGGAGGTGGTGGTAGCGGTAGCAGTGGCGTTGTGGTGGTGGATCCGTCGGGGATGCCGCTGATGTTGCTTCACAGTGGCGGAGCGGCGGTGGGGACGGGCGGGACCGGGGGGACGGCTCTTGGGGATTACTTCATAGGGCCTGGGCTGGAGGCGCTCATTCAGCGCCTGGCGGAGAATGATCCGAATCGTTACGGAACCCCGCCGGCTTCCAAGACCGCCGTGGAGGCG
Organism: Pinus taeda; assembly: GCA_000404065.3. NCBI lineage: Eukaryota > Viridiplantae > Streptophyta > Pinopsida > Pinales > Pinaceae > Pinus > Pinus taeda. Next base: position 519,457 of record APFE030615896.1, on the reverse strand, counting down.
TTGCCGGTGGTGAAAATCTCAGAGGAGCACCTGCGCCATGATTATTCCTCTGAGTGCACGGTCTGCAAGGAGGATTTTGAGGTCGGAGAGGAGACACGGCAGCTCCCCTGCAAACATCTTTACCACCATGGGTGCATAATGCCATGGCTGAAGATGCATAGCTCGTGTCCAGTCTGCAGGTTCCAGATGCCGACGGAGGAAGAAGGGGGTTGCGGTGGTAGCAGCCAATCGGAGGAGTCCACGTCGGCCGGAGAGAACGCGAGAAATTCCGGCGAGGGTAGCGGGGGTTCCGGCGGTTCGAACAGATCGTCGCCCATGGGCCTACCGTTTTCCTTGATCCGTAGTCTTCTGTCATCTGCCCTGGGAAGTGGTAATAGTAATAACAGCGGCAACAACAACAACGAAGAAGAGCAGGGCCCGCGAGGTTCGCCGTAAATAGTTCCAAGGTCGTCTCTTCAAACCAGCGATTTAATTTTCAATTTTTGGTTTTTATGTCTTCTTTTTTTTCCGGATTCGATTTGTCCATATTTTTGATACAAGTTGGATTTTACTTATTGTAATCTAATTATGTTTATTAATTAAATACATAAAACCAGACTTAGATTTGGGCGAAAGTAGTGGTGGGGCCATGTCTCAATTATTTGATTTTGAAGAATTAAAGGTAAGATATGTATCAACTTATATTATATTATTAATATATATCGTGAATATGATAATTATAATTTTAAATTTCAAAATATCTATATCGTTTCGTCTTGCTGATGTATCGAAGATATGTATCAAATTATATAAATTTATTAATATATATTCGTGATAATAAAGATTTATTGTTAAAATAATTTTATGTTATTGTCTTGTTATTTTCTATGCATTTTAAGTTTGGTGAATTTATGTTTCGAAATTTGGCGAATTTTTTTTAGCTTCTATTTTTAATTTGGTTAATTTGTAATTTAAAATAAATATGAATTAGTTATATTTTAAAATTTTGTTTCATTTATGATTTAATTATTAAATTATTTAGTGAAAAATATTTTAGAAATTACCATTCAAGTTTTTGGTTTTGGGTCCATAGGTTGTAAGCTTATTAAGTAATCTAGTGAAAAATATTCAAAATAATTTTTATTTTGAAAATAGTTTAAGTTTTTAGTTAGTAGGGTTGTAAATTGAATGCTAATTTTGTTTAAAATTTTCAATTTAGTCATTTTTAAAGTCTTCAATTATGTTTATTTAGGATTTCTCATTTTTGTTAATATTGAATCAAAATGTTGTGTGGAGTGTTGTTAATTTTATTGTCTTGTTTGGTTATTTGTAATGAATAGTCTATTTTTCAATTCTTTAATTAGTGACATCATTTTTGTGTAAATTTCATCGTTATTAGAGTTGTAATGATTAATAGTTATTTCTTGAAAATTTATTGCGTTGTTGTAAAATATTATTTCAAAATTATTGTGTTTCCAAATAATTTTAGTCTCATTGTGTTTCCAAATAATTTTAGTCCCTTACGTTAGTGATTTCCTATTGTGTTGATTCATTTTTTGTGATGAATTGTCTATTCTTTGAAGTCTTTTATCAGTGGCATATTCGTGATGTGTGAATTTTTCCCCCATCTAATAATTTAATTAGTAAGATGTTTGGTGAAGAATGCTCAAAACATTGCTTTCACGGACTTTGGAAAATTCATTCCCATTTAAAAATATTAACCTCAAACCCTTTCCCAATGAGCTTGCATGGTTTGAGTTGCATGAATTTAGTGACTTATGTAGGATTCCTCACCCTTGTTCATTGAGTCATAGTGTTGTTAATTCTCTTGCCTCGATTGGTGCTTTGTGAATAATCTATTCCTACTAGTCTTTTATTAGTGGTGTATTCTCGTTGTATGATTATGCTGCCAAATAATTTTAGTCCTTCAAAGTTTACCCTTGTGATTAAGTGTACCCAAATATATATTGAGAAAATTAAATAACCCATGTACATATCCATGTGGTATTTGATTGACTATCAAATTGATCCCTTGTGTATCTAATGACAAATTTAGTCAATTTATAGTCCTCCTTACAATTGAGAGCTCTATGCTCATGAATTGATGTCAAACTTAGTTAGATATAATCGCCCATGTACATATCAATGTGGTATTTGATTAACTTATAGGGTGGTCCCTTGTGAATCCAATGACAAATTTATTCAATTTATAGTCCCACTTAAAATTCAGTGCTCTATATGCTCATGAATCTAATGTCAAACTTAGTCAAATTTAATTTGAAGTTTGGTCAACATATAATCCATTGTTTTATGCTCATCAAGGTTTATATAGAGGCCATTAAGGCGTTAGTCTGTCTTAGCCAGTAAACCACAACTTGAAGGATCAAAGTTTTAAATTGATTAAAACTTCTTGTGTAATGTAGTTTTTGAATTTATTTCTCCCTTGTAGCTTTACTTGATAATCAATTTGTACAAGATTTTGAAGTAAAAAACATTTTAGAACCCCTTGCTAAGTGATTGCCTCTATAAACTCTTAGCCACAATGCCTTATGACATGCTTCAATTGCACATGATAGATTTACCAATTGGTAATTGGTAGTGCCTTGAGTTGACTCTCATCTTTGTTAGGGGAATAACTATCTTCCCATCACTTAGATGTTGTTTAACATCAAAAGTAGGTTGGCTTTGGTTAGCGATGATTTGCAAATATAGAGAGATCTCTTTAATGGCAAGATGGGGGTTCCGTTTCCCTTTCACATAGAGTCCTTCTCCTTTGGGCATTGTCTTGACATAGAGCCATCCCACATAAAACTTTTGACACTTGTCATCGCATGGGGCATTCACTTAATGAATGACTTTGCCATTTTTGCTTACAATTTTTTATTATTATAAAACTTCTAATCTCTTTTCTATCAATCGAAAATATTTTGTTGAATCTTCTTAATAAACCTTTCTAAAGAAAATCTCCCTATTTTTCACTAAATATCCCAGTTACATTTTCTTCATAATTTTTTTCACACCCCCTTTTATTTTTACCCTTAATATGTTGGACCTATTGGTTCTTATAATTTTGTACAATCTACTTATTTTTTATTTTTTTTTTCAATTTCTTTGCACCATCAGGGGTCTAATGATTTTAATATCTTGTTGAGCCATGCTGATGCCATAGATTAGAAGAGGTCCTCTTTGTTTGTGCAAAAGCTTTCTAGACGTGACCCCAAATCTCATAACAAACATCTCCAAGGTTCTCCTCCATAGTGCACAATCCATTTTGTTGAAAGTACTCCTTGTAGTTTGATATCAATTAATCCTAATACACCTTGATTCGTGGATAAAACATAAATTTCCCACAGAAGTAGTGGAACTTTCCTAAAACCCACACAACGTGTCCAAAGGAAACCCTTCAACAATTTCTCAAGCATGTAATATGGGAAATTAAAAAGGCACCAAAAATAAAGAGAGTAAATTTGTAGAGCTTACATAATCCTTCTAAGAATTGTGAAATTTCTAGTAAAGGGAAATTTCTATAACATCATCAATGGGATTTTCTTTGAGCTTATAGGAGACCATTCCCCCATACATGAAAGGGAGGAGATCCAGACCAAGCACACTACTCAAATATCAAACAATGTTGTTATTCCTCATATGTTGTGAATAATTAGTCAATCACTGTCTCTTCGACGCTAATTAAAAATAATTTGGACTTCTCATCTAACCATTGCGTTAGTTGTTATGCAAAAAATCTTTAGTAATTCTATGGCATTCTCAACAAGGCCCTAAGAAAATTTGAATGTAAAGTAGGGAGTCAGTTGAAAAGTGATTATCAATCACCATACCTTGTAGCTTCAAAGGGGAAACATTAGGTGTTGACAGCAAAAACATAAAGATATGTAGCTAAAAGAAAACCTTGCATGAGTTGATTCATGCAACACAATCTTATCTTAAGGCACTCCATTGGGAAAAAATGTTGAGGCATTAGAAAAAAACACATTAATCATGTTCACAAATCAATACCCAAGTCTCAACCAAGGAAGCATATTAGTGATGCAATTTTGATCATCGCATCGTGAGCCTTATTAATATCAATTTTTTTTAACAAGCCTCAATGAATGGGCTCTTTTTCCACACAATGCTCTCTTGCGTTCACAAAACTATATCTAGAAGATATTTGCTTTGAATAAATATCCTCTATTTAGGTCTAACATTATGAGCTTGCCACTCTTTTAATTGCAAGAGTCTTTGCTAGAGTCTTATGAAACATTGGTAAGAGTGAGTAGGTGCAACAACTTAATGACGTCTCTTGTTTTATTGCAAGGGATGACTTAACTTTATCAAGCCTTTGCCCTTGTTTATGCAATTCTCCCATTTTCCCTATATAAAACGCATATTGCTATGCATCCATATCTTTGCAAACAACTTTTTAGATTTTCTTAAATAATTTACAAGGAAACACATACATACTTAGTGATTTTCTTTTCTTTATTTGGGCTAGATCTTCTCATAATCATTGTGATTTTATCCCCAATAAAATCTCTTTCAATGTTCCAAACTTCAGAAGGCACAACCTTTTGACACCGCTTTTTAGGTGCCACAACATCATACAACATCATCAGTGAAATGATTCTCTGCAAAGATATGTTGGAAGTTAATCGTCCCCTTGAAAATGTTGATGGTTAAAGATATGGTAGCACCTTAGAGAGTAGATGTGCTTCACTTTTATGAATTCAAGGTTTCAGGGTTTGACTTAAGAATGATAATGGATGCTTGTTGGAATGGTCACCAGTATTAGTCATGATCAAGGAAAAGAGTACAATTTTGTGTGATGCTCCTTGTCTAACATTGTTTGTTATTTCCTTTCTCACTATCTTTAACTATCATCATTTTTGAATTACTTCTGTGTGTGTGGGAAAATTAGTTGGCTTATGTAACATCTATGTGCCTTTCTTTGATTTCATAGGATTTGTCAATGGTAGTGGCTTTCTAATACCTTACTTGATGTAGAATGGAACATTCTTGATGATTATAATATGGTAGAATGGGAAGGGATAAAGGAGGGGTATCATAGCTAATTTGGGGTTTGCAGAAGGATTCTTTGATGAAATGTTTAACTAGATTCCAAGTTTTTAATGTAAATTGGAGACAAAAATACCTAGATTCCAGCAAGGGAAGAGCTTCTAACATAGTTCAGACTAAGTTGGATAGGAGTTATGCTCATAAGGAGTTATTTATTCTTTCTTTGGTAGTAGACATGCATTGTGCACATTATCATAATATGGATTGGACATTCTGCAACTTTCCATCTTTCCTTCAAGTTGAATGTGCCTTACCTTTATTTAAGGAAAATTGTCAAATGATTGCATGTGATAGGTGTAGAATAGGGGGCAAGAAAAAGGCCTTCAAAGATATAATAATTCTTGGAAGAATACTTGCATGATGTTTAGCTACAAAAGGGGGTTGTTAAGAAGGGCATTTTTTTCAAGTGCTTTTAGGAAAATTGCACGAGTTGAACTTATTTGACCCCATATGCATTAGGATCAAGGAAGGGGATGAACCCTCCAAATGAAGAACACTTTTGAAAGGATTATGTGCTTGAGGAATTTGAAAGGCTTTTTGTTGAAATTTAAAACATTGTTTTCAACAACTTGTGAATTTTTGCAACAAAATACCTCATGTTTTTGCAACAATTTTGTTGTATAGTGTAATATTTTATTTTTACACTAAACAAATCTATTGTATAAATAAAATTCTATGAGTTCTCTAGGCCATAGCAATTGGGTTCATAATATTTTTTTTTTCAAAGTGGATGTTACCAATCTATCTCTAAATTTGGCTAAGAAGCTCACCAATGAGGTCCGTATTCATATCATAATTGTGTCATGTTAAAGTGGAAGTTTACCATTCTACCTTGTTTCTTGTACATGCGTGTTGATTGCATCTTCCTTTACCATTGATTTTACCTTCAGTTGCTTTGTTGTTACACATATGCTAAAGCTTTGAATCCTCAACTTGTGTGTTGGACAATGGCTTCCTTTGCCTCCCAAACTCCATAGACCTACATCCCTAGGTAAATTAAGGGAATACTCTCTTGATCCCTTAATATCAAACAAAATAGTGCCTCTGTTATTGGCTATCTTAAAACCCCAATATTAATGGATGTGTTAGGCTCTTCACTAACTAGTGAACCCCTCACGGGTCAACATCTTTTTAATTATACCCTAATTTCAATTCTCCACAACAATTTCGTACTGGAGTGTTTGAGTGAGATTCTTTTCTCTTTAAGAATGAATTATGTTCTTTGTAATATCTTCCATCATTCTTGTTATCATATCTTACACAATGCATTGCATGTCCATGATAACTTTTGAAGATTGAAAGTTGGCCTTCATATTATTTGGAACTCCTAGTAAGAAACAAAAGGTCCTTTGGAATCCTCATCTCCTATTGAATCTCTTCTTTAACACCCTTACCAAGTCCTTAACCTTAGCTTATTCAATGGATGTTTGGTAGGCCTCATACATTGCACAGTGTGCCTAAACCCTCCTATAATAATGAAATCAACAATTTCTCTTGCCAGTTGAAAGGGATTGCTTTCTTTTTTGCTTTATTATGAAAGCTTTCTACTTTGCCTAATGAGATTTGTCCACCATACCTACTTTAGTTGCTTGAGCTTGTTGACCCACATTTATCTTGGGCCATTCTTGTTCTCTATTCATGGATTCGACCATTGAAGTTGTGGGTGGGGACAACTTTGCGCTTCTTGGATTATATTTAAGATTCCAAATGATTTGGGGGCTCCAACCTTCAACCATAGCTTGAGTTTGCTCATATGTAGAACAAAGGTAATTTTGCTTAGCTCTAAGCTCCAAGTATGATTATGTCCATCTTTACCAACCAAAAGGTGAAGTACAACCACAAGTTGGTATGATGGGGAGGTGGTGTTGGGTTTTGGAATTCCATGTCATGGTGATGAATCATTTCCACTTTAGCACTGATATAATTATGGAGACAAGATCCTCCTTCCCTAGGCCTCCCTTTACATGTTTTTTTTGTCAAATTTGACTCCCAGGCTTATGTTGTTGGACCCACTAATTGGGCATATTCCTTTGCATGTTTTAGATTCCCATTTTTTAGCATGATGAATGTCTATTAAAATACAAGTGAGATGCATGGCAAAGTGTCATCTATTCACTCCACCTCACAATTTGCATTACCATCCTTGCTTGAAGGATCTTTATTGCCTTGTTTTTCAATGTTGGACAAAGGGGAACCATCTCTTCCATATGATTTAAAGGTCATATCGTTTGTGATCGTTTGTCCTATTTTAGATCCCCCACTTCGTTAGTCGCGGTTCTAACTCCCTAATAAACTTTAACATCCATTATATATAATGTATAATAAGCATATGCTTATGCATCTACAAATATTCATTTTTATTATACTCATCAATGAAATGCTAGTAGTAACTCTATTGTGCATGTGTGGATGTGTGTAATACACAATATAAAATAAAATATTACTTATAAATCTATAAATATTTAATTTTATTATGCTCACCAGTGAAATACCAATGGCTATAACTTATTATTAGTAATATTTGTTTAAATATTTATCCTTTTACAAAAGTAATATATATTTATAATAACTACTAATTATATTAATATTTTTTAATAATTATATACATGTATTAATAAATATTTACTAATTACCAATACAAGATGCACCAATAAGCTTGAGGGTTTGTTGAATTGGTCTACTTTTGTCAATTTCCACTAGTACAATTGGTTGAGGACATGTCTCATTGGCAGGGCGACCCATGATCAAACCTTAATGAGGCTGTTGCGCCCGTCCTAGGGGGAGAGACACGCTAAAATCCAGTCAGTTTGGGGTTGGGGTGGCCTAGGCCGGATGTGATCCCCGGTTGACTGTGATGACTTAGATGCCCTTGGGTTGTGGTTTCTCAAGCCATAGGTCAAGCCTAGAGGAACACAGACAACTTGACAACAAAAAGAAAACACAAGACATACCAATCGTCCACCACATACATTTGCATAAGTAGATATAATAAATTACACATATTCTCTAATATATGTAATGTATTATGAAAAATATTCACTTGATAATGTAGCTTGCTCAAATATGACAATAAACAACCGTCTATTATGTGTAATTTATTAATGGATACATCATGTTAAATACCTTTATTTTCATTCACTTTTAAATACCTTTATTTTCTTTCAATTCAATGGTTATAACATAATAACTAAATAATGTGTGAATATTCATCTCATGGTTTTAACATAATATTCATCTCATGGTTTTAACATAATAACTAACTAAATTGTGACCACACTCATTTTGGGATTTCATAGGAGTTTACTATGCACACTCATTACATGGCATTTATTAGTCCCTTATAAATGATGATATTGCAATGACATTTTGATAAGGAATGTTAACTTTCTAGTTCACCCTCATTACACTTTCACTTCATTTTCTTGGGCAATTTGATACTATTCACATGCACTACTATAGGCTTGTAGGTCTTCATCCCAATTTGTTTGAAAACGCTATTCAATGCCTATTTTTGGTCATATATATGCAAGTAGTGGTTGTAGCTAATAGATATTTTTTTAAAATTGTGAGTAGGATGACAACCACTTTTGGTCTTAGTGATGAGTTTTATGCCATTGTCTTCCATATGAGTTCATCCACAACCATAATAATGATTTATCCTTTTATTTACTAGTACATGAAATAATCAACATTGCAATGAATAAAGTGATTATGAAACATAATAGTCCACGTAATTGTAGCATTACATGTACAATTGCTTTAGCCTATACAAGTATTTCTAACTCAACTCAGTTCCTTCCTCTACAACTTGGAGCCCTTACGTCATTCAATTTAAATTCCTCCATTTGATGTATAATTCGAAGTCCAATGCAATTATGAACATCAATAATAACCAAATGGAGGTTATCCTCATGATTAGTGCATTAGATTCACTCAAGTCAAATACCTCCTTTTGGAAATGTCCTATTTTTGATCAAATGACCATTATTTTTTATTATATCTGTTTACCTTGTAACTTATTTTCAACCCCAATTTATGAGTCATAAATTCATTGTTTGTACAAGGAATGGTTGAATACGTATGTCTTTCTTTGTTAATGACTCGAACTTGATGACTTTTGTTTTACTCACACAAGCATCTCCTCTTTAAAGATACTCTTAGGCAAACATTAGATCATAAGTGTTGGTCATTAAAGAATACCACACCAACCTATTAAGTGGATGTTTCTCCCTTGTTAACTTTTTCATACTAGAGCTTGCATGATTTTGTCATCCTTTGTGAGTTCCTCTATTTCTATAGATTGTTTACTCTTTATTTCTAGATATTGTTTACTAGAACTCTATCCTCTCTCAATGTCATGTAAACTTTCTAAAATAATATAAAACAATTTATTTACCCATATATTTGCATTGTTCATTGATACAATTCCTTAATTGATCTAGATCTAATGGTCTTCAATTCACAAGTTAACATATGCTTCATTGACTCAATTGTAAACTCCAACATTATCTTTTGGCATTAGGTCCTCCAAGGAACATGTCTCTACACTTAATATACAATATACATATTGTCTCTAGATTATAAACCTAAATCCTTTTTTAACATCATTGTACACACCAACAATAAACATCTTTGATTCGACTTCCAACTTTGGCCACTTTTCCCTTATTATTAATGTATTTGAATGCTTAATGACTCGTACATGCACAACTAATGATTAGTTGTTAGTCAATGCCTCCTTAGGTTTAATGTTGTACAATGCCATAATTAATACTTGATTTTTGACATAATGGATATAGACACCGACATTGTCCAAAAGAAGGAAAATTTCAGGAATTAATATTTGGCCCTTTTTTTTTAATCTTTCTAAAAAAATTCATTAATTTCCATACTCTAAAATGATTCTCCCAAATTATATAGTATAAAAATAATTTATCTTAAAACTTGCCCATTTTTTAATAGAAATATATGAAATAATTGGAAACTGAATATTTTTTATAAAAAATATTGCCGAATAATTTTTACAAAATATTGTCAAATATTTTATAATTAATTTATTAAGAATTAATAAAATTTTCCAAATTTCATAAACTTTATGATACATATCTTAATCTAACATGTGGATGGTACAATTCACCAATGTTTCACTTTGGTAGGGTAGATCATTGTTATGCTTTGCTTAAATGTGTAAAGTGTAGTGCTATGTTTAGAAAGGCCTTTGTAATATTCAATAAATTCCTTGGATAAATCCCTGATCATGGCCACTTTTTAGCCATTTGATGTGTTAATTAATACGCTTTTCGAAGACCATCTTGATGCCCTTGAACATGGAAAGTACTTTAACAAGGATATTCCTATTTTTTCTTAGAAAGAACCTGTAAAACTTGTAAAAATAGTCATTTGGTACTTTGATTATTATCTTAGGTTTATATCTTTACAATGGGTTAACTCCCTTTCATTACATGTATATGTACAACCTATATGTTTTATAACAAATTCATCTGTACAACCTATATGTTTTATAACAAATTCATCTTTACATATGCTTTATTAATTAGTCAATATCTATTGTGTTATTACCATGGTTATTTGAGTTTTCATGAATAATTGCATATAAGAATTGTAAGGCTTGTTAAAAATAGTATCATAGTGAAGTCTTTGCCTTTTGGCTTATGGGCGTATCATAATGTTTCTACTTCCATTATTTGGATTATTGTTATGTATTTATATAATATTTTCTTAAAATAAAAGTCGAAACTTATTTATTGGTTATTGTTATGATATGAAAATCTATTTATTAGATTGTTATTTAAATATAGAATATAGATATTATGGGAAAAAATTACTACAATTCATTATAATACTCAGTAATACTCACTTGTCAAACATTTGAATTTTAGAACATTAGGAAATAATGTTGTATTGATGGAATAATTCAAATCTATTATTATCAAAATTAGACACAAACTTTAAAATGCAATGCTTTTTATGTTATTCTTTAGCTTTTAGTCCTTTGTGAAAGATTCTACAACTTCACTATTGTATTTTGTGAAATTTGTTACTAAATATATGAAAAATTTGTTGTTGGTTAGAAGATCTGATAGTTAAACCAAAAAATGAGGGTTGTTTCTTGAAAATAATGAATAATATTACAAGTTGCTAATAATTATTACACGAGTTACACCTTGGAAAAGATAAAGAGATCATTAAAAAAGCTATAGTTGAAAAAATAATAATTCTTTTTCGCGATCTGTAAATTGTTGTGGATGTTCGCTTGGACAATTTGTCACAAAGATCAACTAAAATATATTTGAAAATTTAAAATTTATACTATGGGGTTAAGTTTTTCTTAGATTTTTGGATTTGATAATTAATGTGTTATGCTTATGCATGTAATAGATAAAATATGAAAAATAGAAAACATCAAAATAAAATTCATAAGACTACAATGAACACAATATATGATCTAGGAAACCCTTATGGGAGAAAACTCATATGTGAGGTGAGGGTATCTTGTTCTCCTTTATTTTGAATGGAAATGGATGCAATTACAAAAGATTGAGACCTGTGGCTTGTTGGTTGCTACAATACACAAATCCTCTCTGTTTTCTCTCTCTATTCACTCTTTGCTGCTTTGCTCATGTATGGAACAAAATGCACTCCATTAGAATATAAATGGATGCAAGTACAAAGTCGTGAGACATGTGGCTCATGAGTTGCTATAGTACACAAACCCTTCGTTTATTCTCTCTTTATCCAATCTCTACTTTGATCATTTATGGAACAAAATGCACTGTAATAGAATGCAACTACTTTTTGTCTTAGTGACTATGTTATCACATAACCTCATAGCCTATTAGTGGTTAAGTTTGAATTCTTCAACTCTTAATTGGTTTTATACTATTGAATCTTTTATAGTCTTTTTTCATCATGATCATGTGGTTAGCTCTTTTTACATGAATAATAGGGGGTTGATATGGCATACTCTCAAATTATGGTGGTCAATTTTGATAGTTTAACCTTTGGGAGGCATATCTTGCTATGATATGAGTTTCAATTGAGGTGATGCTTGTGCCTTTGGAAATGTATCAGTTTGTAGATTATGGATTTTAGGTCCATACTAAGTTGAGATCACAAAAGTGGTCATTTAAGGCCTTAAATGTCTCCTAAAGGTTTTCACTTGAAAATTTTCAAATTGGGACCGCTAGTAAAAATGACCTTGTAAGCCGATTCCTCCAAGTTTTGGACTCAAAAAGCATTGAGGTAGATGACAAATAATATATTGATCCAATTCGAATCATACCTCCCCATATTGAGAGGATTTTGCTTCCAAAAAGATTTTACTGAATGAGGTGAGAAAATTTTTCCTATACCTTCTCCATGCCTTACCATTTAGCCTTACTTGGAAGTTGTCCTTTCAGCCTAATTTGCAAAAGGTCATGTTGCTCCTATCTTATAGTTTTAGACCTCTTTTGCAAAATTATAACTTCCATCAACTCTGATTAAGCATATGGTGCTAGATCGTTTATAAAAGATATTACCTACTTCTCTTTCTGATCCAACATGGAAGGTCGGAGTTTCAAATTCCTTACATTTACTACTAAGTAAATGCATGTGTATGGGGTAGACTAAATTTATAGGCATTACCTCCCACATTTTATAGTATTTTAAAGGGACTAGATAATTGATTCTCAATTTTCTTATTAGGATCCTATAGCCTCTCCTTGTTCAGTTGTAACCATACTATGTCTCCCACTATGAATGACTTCTTTATTATGTTTTGATCGTGCTCAACCTTGTATTTTTCTTGTGATTTTGACAATATCACATGTACATTTTGATGAATCTCCCTGATCTTCTCAACAAACTTTTTTACCCTTAAGGTATCCCTTGTAAGATCCTCCCTCACTCCTTGTTGTCTATATGCAATATCCAAAGGTGGCCGTGACAAATATTCAAAACAAGTTTTAAATGCCTTTTTAGCAATAGAAGTGTGTATTGCTTTGTTATAAGAGTGTTGTATATTTACCAGATTTTCATCCAAAGTCTTCGGATGCTTCTGATTGTATCCCCTCAAAAGTTGCACCAAAGTCCTATTGACTACTTTTGTTTGTCAATCTGTCCATGGATGGAATGCTGTAGACCTCTTCAAATTTATGTCTATATTATTCCACAATGTAGTTCAAGACACATTGAGAATATTGTGTGCCTGTCTAAAATGATGCTCCTTGGGATTCCAAAAGTGCATCTTGACCTGTTCAAAGAACAAGTTTACTGCTTCTTACCCTTCGATGGTCCTTTCACAAGGCATGAAAATGCACATCTATCAACTAACACAAATGCGTAATCATGTCCCTTCTTGATTGTTGATAAACCTCCTACAAAGTCCATGGAAATGATTTTCCAAGGATGAGTGAGTATAATTAAGGGATGGTATAGTCCTTGTTTGTTATTACCAGGCTTATTAGTGTAGCAAAGCATACATCCTCTTATGAATCTAGTTAGATCTTTTTGCATCTTGGGCTAGTACACCTACCTCTCCAAGTTGGTCACTATCTTCTCTACACCAAAATTCCTTGAAACTTTGGCAGTGCGAGCCTCTTTGATTAGCTATAGTTGTTAACCTTTAGGAATACATAACTTGTCCAACCTATAGAGTAACCCATTATAGAGATGATAGTCAATTGTGTTGTCACTATCATGCACATGACTAACTTTGCAATTGCTGAAACACCTTTTTGAAGTTCTCATCCTTTCTATAAGTCTCTATATATGCACCATGGATGAAAGGCACCATGTGCATCAAAGTTCCCAAAGCTATGAGCTTTGATGTGGGTGGCCTTGAAAGCATGTCAAGCAACTTGTTTGTGTTACCCTTATACTTAATTAATAAATGAAACCGTTGTAAAAACCTTATCCACTTGTAATGATTGGTCCTTTGTAACTTATTCTGGGTTCGCAGGTATTGCAGGAATTGGCGCTTTGTGTGGCGGTTCATGAATAAGCTGTGCTCATCACTTAGTAAGAAGGCTAATGCCTTTACAACTTGTACTGAACAAGAGGAAAACATGAAGACAATTGCAAAATGCGAATGACTTTGAAAACGACACATGCGAGAGTGAAGATAACATGGAAAATATACTTATTAAAGTGGAAGCAAGCAAAAACGACAATTGTAAACATGAAAGCGACACTTGTGAAGGCAAAGGTGTGCAAAAGCGAAAATTGGGAAAACTCACTGAACTAAAAGTACAATTGCAATCAAAGTGAGGGAGAATGTCAATGAAAGTGCGCACTGATTTTCGACATGAGTTGAAAATCACCTAGACACTGTCTTGATGGACGATGTTGTGCCTATTCAAGCTTGCAAACAAGAAGTGTGCTTATGAATTCATCAAGGACTAAGCATGTGTAGGCAAGTGACTTGATAGTTGGAATCTTATAAGAAGAAGACTAGAACACAAAATATCGACTAACCATGAAGGGATTATGGAACGATAGATTGTATGCTCCTCAATGGGCTCCAAAATTTAAGTGTAGGGAAAATTTTGGAGGGTGTTGATCGCAATGTCAACACCCTGCAAGTTGATTCCTCCAAAATTTCCACACTAAAAGCATTGAGATGGATGGTGAATGATATATTCATCGAATCTGAATCACCTTCCATCATGAACAACCTCGACGATACTCCTTTGCTATTTGAAAAGAATCCCTATTGAAATAGAAAGCAAGAGGAAGAAGGTGAGAAGCCCTTTCAAGAAACTCTTTGATTTTTTCTCAACATTACAAAGTCACAAAAAAACCCCAAGTACTTCCCCTCATTTTGAGGGTGGTGCTCACGGTAAACCATAAAATCTTAAAGTCCCAAATCTCATTAACAATAGAAGTAAATAAAAAATAAGAAGAAAATCATTCAACAATAGAAGTAAATAAAAAATAAGAAGAAAATCATTCAAGGCGAAAGTTTTTTTAAATAACTCTTGTTAATGAAACATATTCATTTTACTATTGTCTTAGATTTAAGCATTAGAATGATGAAAAAAAATCATATTTTCTAATCTTAATCAGTTTTCCTATATAAATAGTTAAGTAAAAAAATATTTTCTTACTTATCTCGAAAAAGACTATTCAAATTCTTTAATACAATGACATTTTGAAATATAAAGTAAAAAACATGTTAATAAGAATAAATTAGAAGAACTCTCAAGAAAATGAAAAAGATATAATTGAAAAAAAATGTAAATTAAAAATCTAATATCTACAACTCATCCAATAAAATGTCACAATTAATTATGATAATGATTCTCAACCATAGAAACTAGAAATAAAATGACATTTTGAAATATAAAATAAAAACCAAGGTTAATATGAATAAATTACAAGAACGGTCAAGAAAATAAAAAAGAAAAAATCCATTCTATAATTGAAAAAAGTGTAAATTAAAAATCAAATGTGTAGCAGCTATTTAATAAGATGTAACAATTAATTATGATAACAATTCAGAACAGAAACAAGAAGATAGAGGAAAAATAAAGGTGGTTGATTAAGTACCATTAAAGGAAAATTAAATTTATCTGAAAGGAAGTTTCTTCCTAAAAGTTAAATAATTAAGAAGAGGAAAAAATTACACTAAAAGTTATATATAATATTTTAATTAAAAAATGTTTACATGTACACTGAATTTGAAGATTGATATATTATCATTGTTTGAAAAATCAATTAAAACATTAGTCGAAGAGGTTAATAAATAACTTGAGAATAAAGAGGAATGTCATAAACTCAATTCTACAAGTGTTTGAAGTTAAATGTTACTATTTTCATAATATTTTCGTTTATATTCAAATGAAAATATATTCAAGAGCAATGTATATTCAAGCACTTTCAATTTATATTCAAGAGCAATGTACTTTCCACCCATTTAAGATTGAAATATTGAAAACAATACAATGCAATAGTATCCTTTTCATAATGTGAAAATGATGATGATCATAAGAAATCGTTAACATTTTTTCAGACTAATTTTAATTTATCAGATTTAAAAAGATAAAATTATTTTAAGATTTTATTTATATATTTTGAACTTTTGGGAAAAAGTTTGTTTTTTTTTAAGTGTTTTTTAGTTAAATATATTTGTTATTATGAAGGTTGATATAATTGTAAATATTTTGAAGTTGTTATATAATATGATTGTATACCAGATTTTTCAAGTGAGTTTTTCATATTGGATTTTTGTTACTATTATAAAGGTGACAAATTCTTTTATCTTACATTATATGAATTGTTCAATATTTTATTTTACTTTGAATTTTATGAGAGTTAATTGTGTTGAGAGGTGCTCTACAATCTAATATGGAAGAGATGTTGTCAGGTAACGTTACATTTAAAAACATTAAAATAATAAGTTAAATTAAAAAATAAAAAATAGTAATAATAAAAGAAATTAAGCGACTATAATTAAAATGCTTTAATTTGCACCTTAATTTTACGTAACTTTATATTAACCAAAAGTAAAAAAAAAATTAACTTTTAGTATCATGAAGAATTATAATTTCTTCACTTGTTAATATGGAGATGAGTACCTCGGATGCGGGTGCTTCAACGACGCTCTAGGTGGATGGGACAGGGGTGGAGCAGGGTCGACTGACACCTGCCAAGCCCAAACCACATTGCCTGCGGTGTGAAAGGTTTAATGCGGTTGCAAGAGCCATGACATGGCCTCACGTGATGGGAAACTGGCTGGAACAGGCGAGCAGAGGACATAACAATCGCCTCCGCATGTGTTTAGGATAGTTGGCCTTCGGCTGCATTGAATGTAGCAGTAATGGCGGAGGATAGCCAAGGCGCGGAGATTTTTGATAAAATCCGAGACAACAATGGCAATTACAGAGGGATTTCCAAGCATTGCTGGTTGGGAGACGGTGGGTTCTGGGAGAGGGTCGAACTCCATCGTGTTGTTGCGACGCGCCCTCTACACGCTCACACTCTCCTCTGTTTGCGTCTGCGTGTTCGCTCATTCACCCGCTCAATCATGGTAAGGCAGAGGATCATTAGCAGAAGGGGAGGCTCGAGAGGGGGAAGCGCTCGTCAGCAAGCCAGAAGGCGCAGCTCCTCGAGCTCTCCCTCCTCCACAGCAGACAACCCCCATTATCCCAACCCGAGAAGTGGGCGTGGGCGACTTCGTTCGGCTCCCTTCCCCCTGCCAAGAAATCCATCCCCCCACACCACGCTCTTTCGCTTCAGGAGCACGCTGAACCAACCTGTCATCACGACTACCATATCCATCCTGTTTACAGAGGAAGAGGCTCAGAGCAATCAGGGCCTCTGCTCGGGAAGCGCTACTTTCAGGGTAGAGCCTAGTCAGCCAGGAGCCTATTAGAACCCGTGCTCTGCCATGGAATCTGGGCTTGAAGGGCAACAACGGAGGCCGGGGAAGGAGGCTGTGTAGAACAAGGAAGAGGATCCAAAGCCTCGATAGGCCTCCCCAAGCAAGGAGATGCAAACTCAGGACAAGGAGGACACGCGGCGGGAGGAAGGAATTGGTGTGCCAAATCCGTTGGACAACTGTGAAGATTGGGGCTGCCTGATAGAGGAAGAGCTGGCCACGGAGCTCGTCGTGCCCAATGCCAGGTGGCAGTTCTTTTAAGTTCTGGTTCTTTTTGTTTTTGTCCATGTAGGCACATCCAACTGGATGTTCTGCCGGCTTTCGCTGACCTGTATGCTCGGTTTGGAAAAAATATGGACTCTATGTCTTCTGGCATTTTTGATCCCTCCAGACTGGTTGCCCCTCTGTTGGGGCAGTCTCAAAACCAGTGTTTTGTAATGCTAAGCTTGTCTGTCCCCTCTGATAGCAAGCGCTCTCTCTGTAAATAGCTTTTTCTTATTAATAGATTAAACATACTTAGCAAAAAAAAATATGGAGATGAGCGAAAAAATTAATTTACTTTTTACTATAAGGAAGAAATGTAATTTCTTTAGTACTTAATATGGAGATGACATGAAATAGTATTATTGATATCACATCAAGTGTAATTCATTTTACATTTAGTTTACATGTAATATTTAAAAAAATATATATTAATAACAAAAAACATTTCATAAAATATTTAAATGTCAATATTAATTAACAAATTTTATATATACTTTTTAAAACATAGTCGGTTATAGTATATTCCTTCGAAAAAGGAGACTAGAGCCTTGGTACAATGTTTTTGAATAGATTTGGATGAGAATAGAGGCAAAAGTCCAACCTCTGTGATTCCCTACTTTTACATGAAATTGAAAGATACCTCTTTTACCTATTACATTTAACTTGTAGATTCTTACAAATTGTTGCAGCAACAAACTACATTTACAATTCATTAGCCACTAAGAGGGATTAAAAACATTATAAAGAGTCATATTCATTCTCGCTGAAGACATATTCTGTTGAGTTCTGGAGCGACTCTGACTTTGTCTCCTCCTTTACTCTTTGTTGATAGATTTCTCCTCCTTCTAAGGATGAGCGTTGCTTCAATCAATGGAGCTGGAGCTCTCAACAAATTTATTTTTGACCATGATTTGCAGAGAATGTGGGGCTTGTTCAATATGTGAGCAATGCTGATTGATCTTGTCCAGGGAGTACCTGAGGTTGGTGCATTAGTGGAATAAAACCCCATCTCCGAGGAGCAACACTCCTTCCACTGGTTATGCAGGACTTTGATCTGTTCCAATTCTTTTTTAAGGGAGTTGTAGTGGGGGACAACCTTGATTCAGATCCTTTGGATGAGGATTGGGAAGGGCAGAGGATAAGACTACGAAGTATGGAAATGAAGATGGCGTTGACAACAAAGAGAATACAAAGAGGGGAGCAAGTTTACATTGTTGAAGAGAGGAGGATCACAATAGGGATTGAGGACACCATAGGGCAAAGGGATCGATGCAAAATATAGAGGCTCAAATAGAAGTTGTGAGGGAGGGAGAAGGAAGGGGACGATGAGGTAGATTTATGGAATAAGGAGAGTAGAGTTGCTTCACGTGAACCCTGTGAAGGATCAGGTGGAGATATGTGATCATGGGTAAGTCCAAAGGAAGCGACTTCAAGTATGAGCTCCTATTCACTTGGGAATTGGAGCTTTGACTAGAGAAGATATGCTTCAGATTTTTGAGGAATCTGTTGGCCTTGAGAAGGGACGTATTTTGGAGCTACCATTATTCCTTTTATACATGTGAACAAGTAGATGATTAGGGAATAAAATTAATGGAAATATCCCCATTGATCCTGGCCTCCCCTTGGGGTCTGAAGCATGCTTTGTTTGCTAGTTCGTCAACCTTGATATTATTTTTTATGAGGACATGATAATAAGCGATATCTCCTAGATTCCTCAATTGATGTTGAATTCAAGAGACTATTTTCCCAAGGTCTACAGTTTTTGGGGTCAAACTTTTGACAATTTGATAGATGAGGATGGCTGATTCTCCAATTACAATCAGATTCTTGAGATTTCGCTCACATAACATCTTTGCACCCATAAGAAAGTCGTAAGCCTTAGCCTTGTTGTTAGATTCAAAACTTTGCGCCAACTCGAAAATAATGCCACTAGCCTAGCTCGGACGAGATTTGATTTAGAAGTGTCATCAAAGAAGAGACATGGCCTACTAAGAGTTTTTAGCCAATCTTTGGATTCTTGAGCTTTAAGACGCACCTTCCAATTAATTGAATTGAGGGGACCTCTCTTGGGTAGATAGGCAATGCTGTAGGATATGTCCAGGACTAAGTTGAACTAATTTCTCTCTTCATTTTGCAGAATTTTAATATCTATTTTATTATTCCCTTTTGAGAGTATGATTTCCATGGGAAGGCTCCAAGTTTTGACCAAGACTTTCCTGATTTCAGGTTTTTTATTTTGAAATATATACTTGTTCCTTGCTAACCAGAGTTGCCAACATAAGAAGGTTGGGAGGCAGGTCCATAAATGTTTGATCATGACTTTGCTTTTGAAGGAGTAAGGATAGATGGATTTCCAATGGACAAAGAATTCATAAATGCTAAGAGTGGGATTTACATGGACTTGGAGGGGACTTACTAAGGCTTTCCATCATTTGTTTGAGAAATCATAGGAAATGAAAAGGTGATGAATGGTTTCATCGACTTTGAAACAAAGTGGGCAGATTGAGGGCCATGAATGTCTCTTTTTCTTAGGTTGTCAACTGTGAGAATCTTCCCCTTGAGCATAGTCCATATGAATACTTTGATTTTAGGAAGCATTTCAGATTTTCTGACAATTTTCCAAAGAGACCAGTCAGGCTGTTGTTTGAGGCGCTCTTGGAGTTTACCATATCTAGATTTTACTAAGTAGTCTCTTCCAATTGGGTTCCATTTGAAAATGTTTTGTTGCCTGAAATTAAAAGGGGCCATTCCTTTGAGATGATGAAGGAGGTTCCTTTGCTGGAGGAGCTCAGTAGGGACTACAAGAATAATCCATCCATCCCAAGTATTCTCATGTTTATTCCAAGACGATATTTGATCTAGATTTGAGATGCCTTTGTTTTGAAGCCAGATCATGAGATGATAAATGTCCTGGTGAGAAGATAGAGAGGGTTTACCCATAATGCTATATGTCTATATGTTTATTTCTTGTTCCCCTTCAGGGATTATTGAGGTATTGGTTTGAATTAGGGGCATAATTTTTTTTCACAGCTTCCAAATTTGTGAGCTTGGTCTATTAGGAATCTGAGAGGTGAGAAGCTAGTGTCGAGAGACGATGAGGTATTTATGCTCTAAAATTTGCTTTCATGATGAAGTTTCTCCATTTATTATTTGTATGCATTCAACTCCTAGAGATGTGTTCATCAAACATGGATATCGGATGGAATCTCCTCCTTTGTCATAAGGTGTGGTTACTTGTTTCCAACTCACCAAACTAAATGTTTTTGCCTCAGTTTTACCTCCCTGCCAGGGGAACCTTCTGATGATCAGCTCGATTTGTTTTTGAATCCTAGCTGGAGCTTGTATGATTGTGCACTGATATAAGGGAAGGGCAGAGAGAATAAACTTGATCAAAGTGATCCTCACAACCAAATTAAGCCATTTCATTCCCCACTTCAACATTTTCTTCTTCATTTTATCTAAATATTTTGTCCATACCTCAACGTTCATGGGACGATTTGAAATAGGGATTCCTAAATCCTTGAAGTAAGACCAATTTTATTTGAAGGGAATTCCAAATATTTGAGAGATGCGCTGAAGAGTTCAATTAGGGGTATTCCATCCAAATATGCTACTCTTTGAGTGATTGCGAATTCCTCCCAAGGCCTCCAAAAATTGATCTAGGGTGGATTTAAATCTTTTGGAAACAATACGAGAAGCACCACCAATGAATAAAGTATCATCAGAAAATTGGTTGTGGTTCATACTTTTTGTCCCTCTGCTATAATGAATTCCGACTATGAGCCCTCTTTTCCTGTTGTGTTCCATATTTCTACTGAGGGATTCAACCATTGTTATGTAGAAGAAGGGAAAAATAGAGCAGTCTTGCCTAAGTCCCCTAGAGCTGTGAAAAAATTTCCAGGTCTTCCATTGATTAAGGGGGCAATCCAAGGCCCTTGAATACAAGCCTTTATGAGGTCAATGAAATCTTTTGCAAAGCCTAATTTGTCCAGAAGAACGAGAAGGAAAGAATGTCTGACTCTATCAAAGGCATTAGCCATGCCTAACTTCAAGATGAAACCTTTCTCATTCTTATAAAGGCTAGAATGAATAACTTCTTGGACTAAGAAAATGTTGTCAACTATTTGCTGGTTGGGGACAAAGCCACTTTGATTTTCAAAGATCAAATGTGGGAGGAGAGCTTTGAGATGATTAGCTAGAATATTTGTTATGATTTTGTAGGAAGAATTTCATAAGGATATGGTTTTGAAGCCATTAAAGGAGGTTGGCCTAGATTCTTTCGGGATTAGATCCAAGAAGGTTGAATTTGTATTTCCTCCAATTTTGTGTTTGCAGTGAACCCAAATAATTATTTTAAGGAGATATTTTTTGTGAGCTGCCAAAATGAACGATAGAAAGCAATGGTGAAACCATTCAGCCCTAGTGCTATGTCATGATGAAGGTTCCAGTTTCTCTTCCTCTACTGGTTTTTTTAGAGCAACATTTGCCTCATCAGAAACTATATTTGGAACATGTCTTATGAACTCTTCATATATATTTGGCTCTTCCTTAGATGTTAATAACCTTTTGAAATGCTGATATGCCTCTTCTTTGATTTCTTCCTGCCCCTTGATTTATACATTCCCTTCTCCCCTTATCTCCTCAATTCAATTCTTGATTCTTTGTATTTTAGTGAGATTTTAGAAGAATGATGTATTCTTATCACCTCACCTACCTGAATCCATAGGATCCTTGGTTTGATTCTCCATTTTTCCTCTTTCATGTTGGTTTGGTAAATATCCCAGTATAGTTCCTTTTCTTTCGTTTGCAATTCTATAGTGCCATCTCCGATTTACATGTTTGCCTAGACTTGGTCCAAATCCTTTTGGAGTTCTATTTCTTTTGCTTTGGTTCTTTGTAGTGAGTTCTAGCCCATTCTTTGAGAGTGATCTTGGTCATATTTAGTTTGCTTTCCCATATATATCCTGGTGATCCACTAATACCAGATTTCCATGTAGAATGCACTAGTTTCCAGACCTCGTCAATGTTGGACCACATAGGGTTGTATAGGAAGGGAAGAGGGCCCACGATTATAGATTCACCAAAGTTTAGAAAAATAGACTTGTGGTTAGAAGGTATAGATGCAAGGATTTTCGGTGACATTGGATTTGATCCATAGACGAGGCTGACGTGAATAAGAAAACAATCTAGTCTTTCCTTTATACTGCTTGGGCCTATTCTTCTGTTGCTCCACGTGAATTTTCTGTTCTTTGGGATAACATCCATTAGGTTTTGATCCACTATAATTCATTCAATCTTATCTCTGTTTGGATCAAGTAAAAAAACACCTCTCTTTTTCCCCTGTGTTCATGACCAAGTTGAATTCTCCTCAAGCTATTATGATTCTATTTATTCTGATTCTAACTGGTCTGATAGGGATTTCCAATAAAGTTCCTTATCTCTGAAGTGAACTGAGGTGTAGAGATTGAAAATAATGATTTTATTTCCTGAGATTTTGTTTTTTTATTTCTATTCTAACCCAATGCTTCTCCTTGAGAGAATTGATTAGGCCCCAAGATGTTTGAGTCCACACTGTACAAATTCCTCCGAAAGCTCCTTTTACACTTATTGCTACACCTTCAAAGTTTTTTTGTTTTTGGATTATTGAGACCATTTCATCCTCAATTAATTTGGTCTCTTGAAGTAGAACGAAATCAAGGCTTTCAAATTTAACAAGGTCTTTTGTTGCATTTACTTTGGAAAAGTGCCCGATACCTCTACAATTCCAGAGCCTCTTGCTGTCTGATTTTGCATGTCATTGACCCTTACTCCTTTATCTATGTAGGCGTCCATTGGTTGTTGGGGGCCCATGGAGGTGCCCTTTTCCATGTCTTTTTATGCTGCTTCATCTCATATTTCTTTATTTGATTTTCTTCTTGATTTCTTATGATTCTTTGGAGGGGCTATCATTTCTAGTAAGATTCCCATCAAAAGAGGGGACAAGAGGGCTTGAAGGGGGGAGGGAGAAGTTAGGAGAGGGAGAGGGGGAACAAGGAGAGTAGACGCAGGGGGTGGTAGAGGGGGAGGCAGGAGAGACGGTAGAGATGGGTTGCTCCATCTCACCCTCTTCGCAAGTGAGAGGAAGGTCAAAGGCAGGGGGGGCTAAGGAAGCAAAAGGATCAGAGTCCAAAGGATGAGATAAAGATGAAGAGGGAGGAGGATCATACGAAGAAGATGGACGAAAATGAGGAGGGTCTGCTGATTTTGATGATTTGTTTCCCAATATTTTACGTTTCACTGTTTCCCATTGGGTTTCTTGTGTTTTAGCTAGTTCCTCTATTGCTCGTTTTGAACATCTATTTTCAAAATGAACATATTCATGACATGCTTTGCATTTAAATGGGAGTTTTTCGTAGTCTATTTGTTGTATGTGAGCCTAGTTGTCGACCTTGATCTTCACAGCCTCCGGAAGGCCCTTACCCAGATCGAATTCCACGCATATTCGAGCACAAGCATGCATGTTTTCTTTTGGCTAGCTTCCATCTATGTATTTTCCAACTCCATTACCTATTTCTCTTATTGATTCATCTCTCTATCAGTGAAGGGGAAGATGAGGGAGGTGAACCCAAATCGGGACTGCATTGGGAACATCAAGCTATGGATCGAAGTCAAGAGACTATCTATTCAAGTATAGGCCTCTTGTATCCATGAAGTAAGGTCCATTTCTGAAGCTAAAGTCATGATCTTCCTTGTATTTACAGTAGAAGGTGAAATATCCCCTACCACAAAAGCAGATCGAGATTTGACCTTGGGTTTTTGCAGCCCAGATTCTTTCCAAACATTTTTGGACTATTTTTGGAGAGGGAGAAAGTCCAATAAATTGATCAACCAATCCATGCTCCGCGAGAGAGAGGGAAGCTCTGTGAAGCATAACAGGAGGTAGATCGATTTCAATAATTTCTTCAATCCATTTGACAAACTTGGAGACAGATGGATGGTCGTGGAGAGCTCTAAGCGAAGCGATGAGGTTGGAAAAGGCAATGGTAGTTGCATTAGGAGGGACCGCATGAGCATAGTGAGCACCCTCCGGAGCAGATTCTGGAGGGGCCATGAGGGGAGAAAATGTGGGGGAATTCTAGGTCGCAGTAAGCTCAGTAGAAGGTGCGACACAACGATGAATTTCTTATATATACTTTATATAGAGAAAAATAAAGTAATTTAAATTAATTTTTTCTTATGTTTTCACTTTTCATAACTAGGGAGATGTGTAATTTATTTTATTTCTAATATAGAGTTGATATATAAGATTTTAAAAATATCAATAACAAAGAAAAGTTTAACGTAGGTTATAAATAAAATATTTCAATACCCACGTGTTGATGGTGCTGGACCCACCAACATTCAAGGGATCTCCCCGGTATGTGGTCCCAATTAGACCTCACATCGTTTTGGATAGGAGTCCCATCCAAAATATGGCCCGGTTGCCAGTTTCTTAAAGATTTTCCTTGGCTCTAACTTTCAGTAAGAGAGAGGAGTGCAAATGTGCCTTCAAAAATCAAGTAAGTGTGCTTGGTTCTTCTACTGTGGAGGGAAAGAGAAGGCGAGTCTCTAAGAAAGGTAATAATACCACCCTAGTAGAGACACACATGAACAGAAAGAGTCCACCTAACATCTAGCAGAATAGTCCACAAAGATGCGATGAATCATAAAAATTCACAAAAAGATATTACAAACATTCATAATCGATGGATGAAGAACATGTTGGTCCTCAAGCTTCATATATTAAGTAAAATTCCCAAGACACATGCATAGATCGAACACCACTAGCTCCAATAGTGGAGCGTTGGAGCCACCACTTGCTCCTCAAAAGAACTAACTTGTCTCTCTAATGCCTTGCAGGAGGAGCTAAGGTGAAAAGTCCTTTGCTCATACTAACCAATGGGGTGATGCTTCACCTCCCTTGTGACTCTTTGACTACCCTCGTGATTGTTTGACTTCCTATGACTTTTCAACTTTACATGCTTCTTCATCTTCTATACATGTCCTTTGTACTTCCACTTTATAATACATTTTCGAATAGTAAATTACATAATCCACAATAATGATGTGGCATATGACGAATCATGACATGACACCGCTGACAAGGACTTCTTGATGACAGGATAATGTCAAGCCATTCTTGTTGCTCCTTGCTATGTATCGTTTTGGGAATGCTCTTCTATCCACCTTAATATGGCTTAGAGGTAAAGTGTCTTTGGTTATATCATGTCTTGAGATGCGGTTTCAAACTGGTGTCCCATTTCTTTCTCTTGATTGATCATCTTGCATAATGAACTACAAAGATTTCTTTCAACATGTTTCCCTTCTCCATCTCTTTCTTCATCATCTTATCATGATATGATAGATTACATGCATATGTAATTCAATGAAAGACAACATCAATTCGATAAACCCCTAGTCTAATATTTTGCATGTTGATCCATTGACTGAGCCGAGATTGGGTTGTTAGCTGAGGGAGAGGATAAGTGACTTTGCAATTACGTAGCTTAGGCAATTGGGTGAATATTGAGCCTTGAAATTGCACAATGTGCAGTTCAGGTGGGACTGGGCAAATTTTTTTGCAGTTTTGGAGCTCAGTGAGCCAGGCTAAAGGATTGAGCACTGATTTTTCCTATTGCATAGTTCTGGAAGGTAGAATAGAGCTGATGATTGCATAATTGTGCAATTTAGGAGCTCAAGGGCTGGGCTTGAGCTCAGAGACTGCACAATCCACAATTAAGGCAAGGCTAAAGGGTTGAATTGCGCAATTTTGGAGGCCAAGGTTCAATCTTGATCACTGAAACTGTGTAGTGCACAGTCCCGGGAGGCAAGAACTACGCATTGTGCAATGTCAAGAGGTAAGTTTGAAACTTGAGGGCTTGAACTGTGATGTTCCTTTTTCTGGTGTTCCTTATGGATGGACTTTTAGGGTTAGAGGCAAATATGTCACATGTGGAAGTTTACTACATTAGCGGGCCCAAGGGTTTTGGAGATGTTTCATGGGGTTTTGAGGGGTTTTTATGAGGTTCGATGAAATTCGCTTGATAGATTCCATCATCCACGTAGTTTTCCTTTCATTCCGTTGCATTCCGACAACTTAAAAAAAATAGAGTTATTAATAGACCTGACTCAATTAATTACACTTAAGGTGGCATTCTAGGAGTAATACTTGACAGAACACCTTAGTGTAATAGCTCGTTGAAACTAGAACGAGAAAATCTACAAGATAGGATGGTTAGGAGTGATTTTCAGTGACCTAAGGAGGCATGATGGTCAATTTAACCTTTTCTCGCATTAAAAGGAATATTTTAATTGAAATTAAAAGAGGGAAAAGTGTTGCATGATTAAAATAATAATAAAATAGGAGGTTCTAGTGGGGTCCATCAGATTTATAAAAAGAGGAGGATAAGGCCATTAGAGGACATCTTGGATTTGATATTTCTTCTTATATGAGAGGTTGAGAACTTGGTTCTCTACTTCATTGGTATCTCTAGGATGGAAACTCTCAGGTGTGCATAGTGAGTGTTGGATGAAAACAAAACACTCTTGAGGAGATTTCACGCAGAAATCTCAAAGTGCTTCATTGGAGTTTTGGAGAGAACAATTTTGTAGTAGAGGGTTTGCAACAATATTCTTCCCGGGCCATGTACATCATTCCCAGAGTCATTCATTAGTTAGGTTAGAGATATTTTTCTAGGTTTTGCTCCGCTTGCTTGGAAAGCTCAAGTTCCATTACTCTTTCATGTTGATGTACTCTTTTCAGTGGATTAATAAAATGGCTAAGTGATTTTATTGGCATCTATTTGTGTATAAATTTGCTTGCTGTATGTCTATTTACGATTATTTTTCTATTCAAGTTCATTTTTGGTATCTACAGTTAAACTTTCCATTAGGGATATTACAGTGGTATCGGAGTTGACTTTTCCTTCCAACCTAGAGGGTTTCAATTCCAACTACAGGTTGTCCAAGGATTTAATTTTGTGACAAATTTTATTTTGTCGAAGAAGCCAAAATTGTCACATCTTCAACAAGAAATCAACAAAATGACTATTATTCCTTGATGAGGGTGAATTTTAAAGGGCCAAATAAAATTTTGAGTTGGGCCTTAAGCTAAATTATATGTAAAGGGAAAACACTGGCTAAATTTTAGAAGGCAGAAAGAAAATATGTATTATAAGGTCGTAAATATAATAGAATCCATATTTTTTTCATTCCTCTGTTGGTGCACATAGAACCTAATTTTCATGTAGCATAACTAACATCATGGAATTGTCGGCTGCGCATTGGATGATTCAGTGACGCCATGGTTAGAGGAATGTTGACGGGGCATGTCTCCTTCTGGTAATAGTGATATTATTTGTAGACATAGATATATTTGCAAAACCAAGAGATTCAACTTTACACGCTGACTATTATGTAATTGAGCTGCCGGTTAGCTAAAAGTTGTGTGATAGTTGTTGCAAGCCTCAACGTGGAAACCTAGCCAAATCGCACGAGGAAGAGCCACAAAGATTCGCAGGTGACAGATCGAGAGCCGCGTAATGAAGGTGTTAATTTTTCTTAGGGCTATATTGTTCTTTGATTTGATAATTGCATTTCTCCATTAACATATGAAGTTCACCCCATAACATCAAAAAATTATTCAGATTTACATAATTATTCATCATCATATGCAAATATGTAGGCAGAAAAATATTATCATCATCAATGCAGCGGAATACAAAGGAATAATAAAAGAAAATCATTCATACATAGAGACACCAGGATTGGTCAGAGACTAAGGAAAAACCCACTATGGGGAAAACCCTTTCAAATTATTCTTCTTATAGATTGTCATCAAATGATTCAAGAAAAGAGAGTACAATGATTCATATCCTCATCTATACATCTAACCAACAAAAACAACTACAACATCCATGAAATAAACC
This sequence comes from Pinus taeda, assembly GCA_000404065.3. Classification (NCBI taxonomy): domain Eukaryota; kingdom Viridiplantae; phylum Streptophyta; class Pinopsida; order Pinales; family Pinaceae; genus Pinus; species Pinus taeda. The sequence continues at coordinate 490,813 of APFE030615896.1, read as the reverse complement.
CACCAAAGCTTATACTTAAAATACTGATTCTGAAATCTGTACTGAACTGTCATTTACTGCAGTCAACTTCCAAACCATGCGGTCATTGTGCGAAATCTTCGAATAACTGAGATTTCATATTTTAGTTCCCAGTCGCATGGAGGAGTCATCTGAACGACTTTAGCAACACAGGCAGACCCTTAAGCCTGGTGAGTTAGTGACTAGGATTGGATTTGATCTGTGGCAAACGAGCGACTATCCGTTAAAACCCTAACTCTCAGCCACATGCACAATGAGTTGTCTGTGCGAATGGAAGGCTCAAGTCACACACATGAGCCTCTATGGGAGTGACCGTGGTTGAGATCCTTTTGTTCTATGCTTGCAATTGTGGCCCAAAACCCTAGATCTAAAATGCGAGCTTCAAACCCTACAATTTCATGTTAGAGTGCACCTATTCCTCTGCGGACGAGCCTTTGACCCGCACAAGCCAAAAACCAAAATAAAAGATTGTATCATGACTGTTTCCAAATGAGGTAGAGGTCACTTGTATTTATAGCCTTCCAAGAGGGTCCACTTTGCTTTAGGGTCGACCTTCTCAAATATGTACATGTGGGTTTTTATTCATAAATACACTTTCCGTTATCCGATTTGAGTGATATTTAGGTCGATCTTGGTCCTCTTGAAAGGAGGAATTCGACGCAATTATTATCTCCATCAAATGAGTTGTCCAAAGTTGAATTTGACCGCAGTTGCATATTTTTAAAACTCCCTCTCAACTAGGGAGAATTCTACATGTCAATATCTATCTATTGATCAATATCTCATCCTAACATCATATGTCCTATCTCAAGTATCCCATCACCTCGAATCATCAATGTTCATCTTGATCCATCTCTTGCTTATTCATGCTTATCTCTTGATTGTCCCTATTAATATGCTGAACATTCTAGAATCCAAAAGAAGAAGAATTTTTCATCGGAGGGGAGCATAAGCTACCACCCTTTATTCATTGGGCTAATCCCTGAAATCTCTGCCAGCGGGCTGCTACCTAGAAACATCGACAAAGAGTCAGATCTACGAATCACATCATCATCAGAGAGTATATCATCAAGGAGCTCACCTCAACCTGGAACTGCATTGGGGAGCAGATCTCAACCTAGAATCTCACAAGGGAGCACATCTCGACCTAGAATCTCATGGGGGAGCTATACATATACAACCCCATATTGAGAAATAGGATGTGCAAACAAACAAGGGAGCACATCTCAACCCTGGTATCAACATCGGGGACCTCATTCTCAACCCAGAAGTGCATAGGGTTAGCTCAACCCAATCCTATTATGCAATGATATTCCCATCAATGACTCTAAGCAGTCATGAGGTAGAACACATGCATAATAATCCATGTTGGATGAGATACCTTACTTACCAAAGGGTAAGGATCACATGCCTCCAAACCTCCTCAACCTGTTGACCAGATGGGAAGGGACAATCCCAACAAGATCTGCTGATGGGTATGATGCTAACTAGGGTATACTCTGCAAAGACCAAGATATGATGAGCTACTACTCCAACCCTATGGGTAACATATAGGGGTGATATGCTATTGTCTAGAGTTCCCTCAACCCCAAGAGTCCTCTATCTCTTTTCCTCAACCCGAGAGCTTAGACCGGGGGGGGAGAGTTGGTTCGTGTCCTTGATCAACAATGTTGTCATCATACTCATATATGGTATCAACTTGATCATCATGTAGCAATAGTAGCAGAATCCTATTCATGCAGGACATCAAATCAAATATCATATTAGAACATAAATAATCATATATTTATCACAAAAGGATACCATATTCATCCTCCCTCTAGGGGAGGTGCCAACCACAAGCTTAAGCTTGTCTCATACAACAACATTGTCTCAATAAATGAAGGGTAACTCAGTCCCAACTATATTCGGGATTCTCTGTCAATCGGTTCCCATTTTTGTCATCATAATGTATCCATTTCATATCCAAATCCTGCTCAGACAACTCTCTAAGGAGCTTCTTCATCCTACCACATGGCTAGTCATGCTAGCAACATTGTACTGAACCTCAGTCGTGCTATGCACCCCTCATTCAAGATATCATGGCAGATCTCATGCTAAGGCAACATCCAAATGTTCTCATCTCATTAATAACGATCTAATCATCACTGATGCACCCAAGTAGTCACATATCACATGAAGATCATCCCATGCAAGTAATTTTAAGAATGTTAGGAAACAACTCACTATGTATGAAGCGACTCAATCATGAATCGACTCAGGTTTTATGCACATCATGTATATATAAAAATGGATGTTCAAAACAGAACATCAATGCTTCAATGAAATGTTAGTTTCCAAGATGAGTTCAGCAATATTTCTTCACAACATCTTGAAGTTCAATCGATGTATCAAAGGATTTGCATTTCCACTTTCCAATACTTCTTCAATAGCTTCACAATATGTATTATCTTTTCCCAACTTCAGAAATCGATTCATCATTCCACGATTCATCATTTCGAGCTTCAGAAACCATCTCCCTCTTACTTAGATCATCAGAGGCTCATTCCCTGTCAATAGTAGACCACCAATATATAAAACCAAACCCAAAATCATACCTTGGAACATTTCTAAAGTAGAGGTTTGGATCAACACACCATCTCGGTTTCATCAGGTAACTGCCAATTGAAACACATCAAGATTGAGGAGCTTGCTTCATACAATACTTTATGCAAGAATAACACTTTTCCAAACCAATATGCTCAAACTCACAATATTGTACAATCAAATAAACTAGGTCAACTTATCAAAGTTTAGAAGCCAGATCAAAACTGATATCAAAGTAATCACAATATCAATTCTTTAGACCAGGTGATAGGTAGAGCTCATATCAAGTCCTGACTTCATCTATTAGCAAGCCAACAGGTTGTCATCTATCATGCAATATCAATCCAAACTTCATCAAGTCATTCTCATGGTCATAATACAAGTAATTTATGTTACTAGATGCAATTGCATACACCAAGGATAAGTCATGCATGTTCCATCTTCATATTAAATTACGATTGTCAATACTTCAACCATTGTGCTGGGAACAAGGAGTGCAATACAAAACCATCCATATAAGTCATTTGAAGTCACTATGCTCATATATCATTGTCATCAAGGGAAATCATCAGTTGTCAAATCAAATCATTTGTCATCAAGTCAAATCCAAATTTTCTATCATAGAGATCTATATTGCAAAACATATCTCAACCATCAAGTCAAAGTTCTAAGCCATTATCATGCATCATGTCAAAACTCCAAACACTACTCATATATATCAACCGAATCTTGTAGCACAATATTTAATTATAATGACACATCTATATGAATATCTTAGTCACCTACAAGCACAAATTCAGTCTACATATCCTTGTTATAGTAAGTCATTCAAACTTTCCTGCTCATAGCGCTTTCTGTTGCCTGCTTCATGTCTGTAAGATTGACATATTTTAGGTGAAAATTTGATTTCATGCACAAAAAATCATTTTTGCGTCCTGCAGGCATAATCACGCCCATAGGCCTTCTTATGTGTGGTTGGGAGATTACAAGTCACATCCTTCAAGATGTTATGTGAGCGACTGTGGCTTCCCAACTGCCAAAAACTAACTCAGAACTGACTTAGTGCCTCGGTTGCACCCTTGATCTTGCATCCGTGTTGCTGGGAGGATATATTCACACATGTAGGATTTCTTTTCGTGTGACTGAGGCTTAGAGTGATATAAAACTATCTCACGGATCAAACCTTTGTTGCATATCAACAACGTTAGATATTTGTCTATTCTTGCCCATAAATCATACTTCAAAAGTAACGAGTATATAATGCAAATGACAATAGGAGAAGGGATCTTATGGAAAGGTTCTCCCTATGAATGGGAACCCACTTTAGTCATCTTCAGTCACGCCATAAACTTGTCTATAATACTGTCACACATCAATAGATCTATTAGATCATAAACTCAGTCATATATCCATCATGGTCATATCATGCTAACATTAGCTACTACATCATCACATCATGTCGTCAATTATAAGGGCAGCTGATAGGTATGACATCACACTTCAAAGATCACGAACACAATATCACTTCAATAAATTAATCCAGTAAATCAAGTCATCCAAATTTACCATAGGGCATAATTACTATCTTACCAAGGTCAATAAGAAAATAATGAATATCAAACTTATTGTTATATTTCCATCATCATGGTTACCATGCTTATCATTATGAATAAGATCAAGTCAGGTTCAGGTCATTCAATAAACTTTACCAAAACAACAAGAGTGTCAAACCTTTTTCCATACTTTCATCATGCTCATCACAAGCATCATCAATAGTATTGTATATAGAAATCAATGAACTAACCTTCTATATGAAATCCATCATGTCTTATGCATGTCAAGTGTCAAGAGTATCATCTACTAGAGTCAAGGTGCTAGCCTTATTTATGGGATGAAGATATCTAAAAGATAGATGTTAGCCAAACATCAAGTATACCAATATATCAAATATCAACACTAAATAACCTCATAGAATCAAGAAGTTCATTATGTCTAGAAGGTAAGATACTTGTTCAATATCAAGTGCACCATTTCATCACAAGAACCATGAATCCAAATTACTTTCATATGCACGAACCATTTGAGAAGGAGACATTCTCATCATACCTTAGGGCTTACCTTTCCATTACAGTTGAGATGTAACATAGAAACAATATACTATGCATACCTTCTAGTATTCAAATACCTGCACATCTTTTCATTTCACATGGGTAGCTTGTAGCACTTTGTCCTCTTTTCATCAGGTGCCTCACCTTTTTCCATCTCTAGCTTTAATTTCCTGCATCTCAAATGATCCTCTTATTACGTCTCATTAAGGAGGTGAAACATCCATGTACTCAAATATACATGCAGGGAGTATAATTAATGATTAAAAAAATAATCATATCCATAAGTCTAAACAAAGGCAAAGACATATATAAGCGTCACAAATCAAAGAGTACTTATCTTCAATGGGAGGTAATCCTCTCCCTCTTGAGCCAACTGTCAGTGTCCACTGTCCACATAACAATGTTGCCTTCAATCAACTTTATCAACAACTAGGCATACTAGAGACTATCCCATTTAGGGATTCATCAAATTTGTTATAAGTGCTTGAACATCTTTACTTTGACCATGCTAGGGTTTATATATTTCATATCTCAAATCTTGCCATAAACCAGGGTTTCTCTCAAACCCTAACTTCGTAATATCCATCAAACCTTAATAGACAAATTGCCTAAGGTTTTTCTTCAAACCCTAGAATTCTTTTAAGTCTCCTCCATCTTCTCTTGCTTCCATCAAAGATGTCTCCATGGGGGTGATCCCCATGAATTTTCTTTAGCCCATCTTTGATACCATGTTAATTTTTTTAGGGATATTGTTCTTTTCTTTGACAATTTCATTTCTTCATTAACACATTAAGTTCACCCATAACATCAAATTTTTTTCTTCAGATTTACAACATTATTCATCATCATATGAAACTATGTAAAAAGAACAATATCATCATCATCAATGCAACGAAAAATAAAGGAACAATAAAAGAAAAACATTCACACATAGAGACACTAGGATTGGTGGGAGACTAGGGCAAAACTCACTATGGGGAAAACCCTTGCAAATTCTTCTTATTATATATTGTCATCAAATGATTTAGAAAAAGAGAGTAAAATGATCCATATCTTCATTTATGCATATAACCAGAAAAAGAAACTACAACATCCATGAAATAAACCCAACAAAGCTTATACTTAAAACACTGATTTTGAAATCTATAATGAACTATCACTGACTGCATTCCACTACCGAGCCATGCAGTCACTGAGCGAAATATTTGGACAACTATGATTTCATATTTTAGTTCCCAGTTGCATGGAGGAGGAGTCACCTGAGAAAATTTAGCAACCCAGTTACACCCTTAAGCCTAGCGAGCAAATGACTAGGGTTAGATTTGATCTGTGGCGAGCGAACAACTAACTCCCGGTCTCATGCACAGTGAGTTGTCTGTGCGAATGAAAGGCTCTAGTGGCATGCATGAGCCTATGTGGGAGAGACTATGGGCGAGATCCTTTTGTGTTGTGCCTTTGTCTATAGTCCAAAACACTAGATCTGAAACGTGAGCTTCTGACCCAACAATTTCACCTTAGAGTGAACCTATTCCTCTGTGGATGAGCCTCAAACCTTTGCAAGCCAAAAACCAAGATAGAAGAGTATCTAATGATTGTGTCCAAATGAGGTAGAGGTCACTTGTATTTATAGCCTTCCAAGAGGTTCCTCTTTGCTTTAGGGTCGAACTTATTAGATATGCACATGTGGGTTTTTATTCATAAATACACTTACCCTTATTCGATTTGAGTGATCTTTAGGTCGATTTTAGTTCTATTGAAAAGAGAAATTCAATCCAATTATTATCTCCATAAAGTGATTTGTCCAAAGTGGAATTTGGCCACAGTTACACATTTTTAACAGAAAGATATCTGAGCACGTAGTAGGGGATGAATCATGTTATCATAGTGAAGGCGTTGTGTTGCACACATTCTTTGTCCATTCATTGGTTTCAAAGAATTTCAACTAGCAGAAGTGAGCTTAGATGTCATGGTGGAGATCTTCTTATTTCATATTTTTTTCAATTTTATCAATGTGAGATGTGTTGCGACTGTGTATAAGCTTGATTAAATCAACCATGACCACATCCTCAAACATTTGTTACTAGTGCATGGCAATGATCCTAATGCTGACGTGAATGGACGTTGAAAAGTTAGGACACTCAACATTTAGATGCATATGCATATTAAGTGTGCAAACATGAAAAATGAACTCAGTCAAAGAAAATAACATAACCAATGCATGCCACTGACTAAGATAAACTGTAGGACTATTTTTTTGTAGAGGGAAAAATTTGTCTATAGTTGGATTGGAGCCGATTTGGGCTGCAAAGCATTGAATCGAGGTGCGATCTAGGAAAATGACTTGGTTGAGTTGTGTATCAAATCAAAGATCACACTATCTCGAAGCACAATGGATCATTGGGTTGCATTGCTAAGAGGAGAGAGTAGTAAAAAAAAAGGGTTGATGTGAATTCTCCTGGAACATTAAGAATAATCTAGTACCAACAACTGAGCAACCAGAGTTAATTATTCATCATATAGATATGTTTATCCTCCGGACAATAATTCTGATCAGTCTACAGTTATGGGTCGAATCATCAGTAATTGAAGTTCGAGATTAAGTAGCTGAGGAAAGTTTGGAAAGGTGAAGGGGTTTGCCTAGCTAATTCGAATCCGCGACTAATATTTTCCTTTTCTGTACAACTTATCAATCCCTAAGGCCTTTATTCCTAAGCTGCATGGAGTATTGGAAAGTGAGAATGGTGTTTGTTGAAGAGATAAGTTTTGTAGAGATCCATCTGTATGTGGTCACTTAAAGTATCTGCAGACTTATGCCATTACTGTATGAATTGTGGGCATGGTCCATTGCTAGAAAAAAAATCAAATTATTGCTACCACAATACCTTTATCAACTGTCATGTATAACATTGCTTTTTCATGAGTATATTGTTTATTGGTTGAGTCAGTGGAAAACATAAATAAAATTTTCCAAAGATAGTGGGTCATTTGCGGAAAAAGGGAGTTGGAGTTGCCAGTATAACCTACAGAAAATCAAAATATCATTTAATTCCTTACTGGAGCAAAGTTGTTGTGCTAAGTGCAATTAATAGTTTATGATTTTTCTGGAGGTTACTTGGTGAATATTCCAGTTCCTTGAGATCATTTCTCCTACAGGTTGAAACTGATCCACCGACAACTAGGTCTGTTAACCAGAATATCCTCCTGAAGATTGTAACTCTGGAGATGGGCTATTCTAGAATTATTGGAGTTATTGCTGAAGACATTTACCGGGTTCATCTATTTCATAATGTCACTATTATTTATCTTTTAAGTGAATTAGTGAATGAATGTTAGTGTTATGTATTGCCCCTAAATACGTAACAACATTATAATTGAATCAAGAACAATTTTTCCTACGTCAGTGTGCACTTAAATTGTTTGAAAAAAATGTATCACCGAGAAACAAACAACTAGACCCAAAAATTACAGTGGCATTGTGTTGTAAACTCAAACATGGATGAACCCTTGATAAATTCCCTTAATAAAATAGTAGTGGCAATCAACAAATCCCTTTCCAAGGGAATACCTTTTATGTTACAACAAGAGAAACCACAGAAAGAACACGAGTTGGGATATAAAATATTTACACTTGGTCCATATCCGATATGCATGGGGGTTACAACCAAAACCCTTATCAAAGTAAAATAACTTTCTTCACTCCTCTCTAAGATGCATCAGTCAGATGGGAAGAGCTTGATTCAGGCTCTAAAACTAGCCAGGGTTTCATTGGTACAACATAAGTATTTGGAGCATCCCTATGTTGGGGTAAAACTTCCAGTCTCCTCTTGTCTCAGTAGTGTCATGATGCTAACTGCACCTATACCTCCTTACAATGATGACATTATGAAGAGATCCTTGCTTTTAGACTAATAGTGGAGACCTTTCATGATTTGGATAACAATGAGGGCCCTACTTTTAGGAAGAGGCTAGAGTTCTAGAAGTCATGGACTTGGTTAGATCTTATGACCTTTTGATTGTGCTGGACCCGCCAACATGTCGGGGGATCTCCCCCGTAAGAAGTCCCAACTAGACCTTAGACCATTTGGAGTAGGATCCCCAACAGTGGGTAGTAAAGCTATGCCTTGATTGCGATAGCACGCAAAGGTTAGAAAGATCTATTTGTCGAAAGCAAGGGTGTGACCTTGCAGTGAGTCAAGAGAGATGCATGGGGAGGTTCTAACACATGGAGGGGGAAAAGAAGTGTGTCCCTTAGAAGCTTGTAATAGTACACATCCTAAAAGGAACACACGAGTTGAATGACATCACAAACTTGAAAGAAGAATAGTCAACAATCCAAAGTGACGAGTTAAACCAACAACACACTTCATTAAGTTTCTTACAATCACATACAAAATAATCCATACATCAATGTGTAAGTTAAAACTACAGACGTTGCTAAAGTAAGAAAAATAGTCGAACTACAATAACAACATATGCATGAAACATGATGGCTCTATTATATTATATAAAGTGAAATTTCCATCCATACATACAACCATGACAACCACTAGCCCTAATAGTGGATTGTTACAGTCAACACCGCCTGCTCCTCTAAAGAGATGCGCTCGCTTTGCATTGTGGAGAAGCCAAGGCTCTCCAACCCCTCTCTAAGCAATGCATAGCAAAATCTTGGCTCTCAAACGCCTGTTCTATGAGTTATAATAAAAGGTGGGGTAACCCTTAACATTCCCCTTTGTGACTCTTGGACTACCCTCATGACTCTTCAAATTCATTACATAACATTTTACATTACATATGACTGTTTGTATTCCACTAATGACACTTGGAATTTCACTTTACGTCATGTTTACAAAAATGATACATTTTCCACATATACCCATGTGGGACAAATTTGGCTTGAGTCAGCCAGACAAAATGACGCTAAGACTCAGACAGCACTGGAAAGACCAACTCATAAACCTCGTCTTCGTGATCCTCGGTGACGAAATGATGCCATGCTTGGTAGTGCGCAATGGTGTCTGCATACTATTTGATGGTATCCTTTTGGAAACAAACTCTTACCTCCATTGCTTTTGAGTATACTGATTTGGAACCTCGGTCCAACTTGTCATGTAACATGCACAACTTAGTCTTGATCAAGGCTAGACCAACGATGTACATCTGCATGCTATCTGCACTGAGTTGCAAATCTACACTGGTGGCCGTGAGCATCAACTAATCAAATTTCACATCGAGCTTTAGTTTGAATTGGTTCTTCTCTTTGGCCTCGGTGAGTGTACCAATCGACTGGGTGCCGTACTTTCTCAGCACGACATCCAAATTCCTTTACAACCGTGCATATGAAGCCTCCACACTGGTGATGAGCAACGAGAGTTCCTCATAGTTCCAGATCAGAGTCCAGATGCGTGCTTTGTCCAACTCTATGTGAGGCTTCATTATCTTATGCAGGTGTAGATTTTCTCCCTTGTACCTCATTGTCCATGTCTGTACATGATCAACTACGACATGTATATCTGCGAGCGTACGCATTATCTTAGTGTAGCGCTACTGATGACAATGTAGCATTAGGGGAATTGAGGTCTAAAGTGGGCCTCCTAAGAAAAATGTACAACCAAAATAAACTTTATAAGAACCAACATGATTCAAGATGATGATGTCAACCATGGGAGATAATTCACCATTTTTGGAGTAAAAACTTAAAAATATTAAAAAATAATAAAATAATAAAACTACTTTTTCAACTCGTATTTTCAACTTATCTTCCTAAGGTTTTTCTCAAATTTTGAGCTGGAGTACTTGTTGGATGCAAAATATAATTTCACATCCAAGGAGAACCCATGTTACAGACTTTTGATGGACCCTGCTACACAAAAAATGAGAAATACATCAAAAAAAGTGATTGCAATCACATTTTTCATGTATTTCTCATTTTTTGTGTAACAGGGTCCATCAAAAGTCTGTAACATGGGTACTCTTTGGATGAGAAATCAAATTATGCATCCAAAGTGTATTTCCACTCGAAATTTGAGAAAAACCTTAGGGAGATAAGTTGAAAATACGAGTTGAAAAAGTAGTTTTTTCTTTTTTTCCCTCTAAAATTTGATGATGTAATGTAATCTTCTTTTATTATTTCCACTATTATTTTATAATTTCCTTAGGAGGCCCATTTCAGACCTCAAAATTCCTGTAATGATGGAAAACTGCCTTGTGCATAGTGACAAACCTATCATATAGTCTCCGCTTGACTGTCTCAAGAGCCGATACTTTAACAAGTATGGCCATCTTCATCTCTGCTCTGGCCGATGCTGTTGATTGTTCCTCTCTCTCCCTGGCTGCTTGCAACTCCTTAATCATGAGCTTATTTTCTGCTATCAAGAACTTAACACTCGAGATTGTGGCTTTGGCCTAATCGTTTGTAGCATCGGTGAAGGCAGTTGGATGTCTCCGTACATTTGACACAATCACCTATTCTTCAAAGTGTGTAGGTGATGCATGCTCATTTGGGGTACACTCTCTATGTACTTGTACATCTCTATGCTATGACTCATCAAAGGCTATGTTGTACACCTTTGTTCTCACATGGTCCTCAAGGAGAATGGTATCCGCTTGCTCACTCGGGACTTGCTCTGCTGTTGGAGCTGGTGAAGCCTACGGAGTGACCTCAGTTGCTTTTGGCATGAGGTCGGTATCTTGATCCTGTTCCGGCTGCTCCATCTCCATGTCCATCTTCTCTACTATCATTTCATCCTGCAAAGCAAGTTCTTATTCCCGTGGCTTCTCATTCTGTTCCTTATCTGCTGTTGGTTCAAAGTCTTCAACCTATATCGGTGCAATTTGCATTGTTTGTGCGCCTTGCACTTCCTCCTGTTCTTGTTCTTGATTTTGTTCATACTCATGCTGCACTTCCTTCTCTCTTCTACACAAATGTTGTTCATCTTTGAGCTTCTGCTGGAATTCTTGCAACATCCTTTCTGCATCTTCCAACATTTATTTCTCTGCGCTATCCTCCTGTCATGCTGCCGCATCTTTGCATCTATCTCCAAAGCTACCTTTTCCACATGTGGGTCTTCCTTAAACTTGTAGCTTTGCTCCGTCTCTGTGCTTTAAGCAATCTTCCTCTTGCCTTTGTCTTACACAAGTTTTTTGCTTGCTGCTATTGTTGTTGTTGCTCCCTGTGGTGCTGTTGACTTGAGTATGATAGCCACTCCACTGCAATGCTCACTGATTCATTAAGCCTAGAGGAGTTATAACAATATCTCCATCAGTCTTCCTCTCGCCAATGACACGCCCCTTGGATCCAAGGATAGGACACTCACATAGTGGTCCCTTCATAAACCATGTGGGTCATATGGGTTGAAACTCCTGGTGCTGAACTTAAACTTCCTGACGTGTACCACCTCGACATCCACTTCTTTCAAACTCCCGATCACGTACAACCCAATTCACACAAGAAGCGTGGGCCATGGTACCTTCTTCTTTATGTGTAATCCAATTGATAACCATGTCGAGATGTGGTATGGAACCTCCTACATGAACAACTTGTCTGTGGAAAACATCGGCAACATATGCAGAGCTTTCTCCACGTTGTACATCTTGATGAAGGTGCCCTCGGGTTAGGCACACCAATCTGCAATGTTCAGGAACGCCTCCATTGCAGCCTGGGACATGTAGGGCAGATCTTGTTCAAAGATGAACATGTACAGAGGGGTGATGAAATGGTCAGATATTCTATCCATGACTCCTCGGTAGTTGCAATATGAGAGAAACTTGCAATATACATTCACAACACTCTTTGAAGGTGTCCATGCCCAACCATGCCAAGAAGTTGTTGAGGGGTACAAATTGCATAGAGAAAGTAGGCAGACATGAAGAATTTTGCTTTCTGATCCTTGGGTAGACTCTGAGCATTGGATAGATGCACTTTCAACTGGAGAGTCAACATGTTAGACCAATTGAACAATTTTCCTTCATTTGCTAGTTGATCCAACATAGCAACCCAACTCTGCGGGAAGGTCTCTGTACTCCCTTGACCGTATATGTGACATGCGAAGATGAATAAGAACTGGTATGACTTCCTGAATGTCCTCATCCTATATATTTGGTTGGGTGTCATCCTAAACTTTGTTGTCTCCCTTACCCAATGCTTCAAGATATCTCTCGTGTTCGTGTTGTTGTTGGGAGTGTAGAACGGTGCATCCATCGTGCTCACTGGAAATGGAAAATGATATGTTTCCTGATAATCCTTTGTTCTAAAGGAAGAAAGTCTTGCTCCACTGACACTGTTTAGTGTCATTGTCTCAGGCTCAGTGTGTGAGACAATCTAATGGATCACATCTCCACAAGGGAACAAGGGAAACCTGCACGTAATCTTGTATAATCCTGACTTATGGAAGTTAACTTAGACCTGTCAATCCTCCAGATTCTCCTCAAAGCTACATGAGAAAATGGTGTTGACGCCTTTCCATGTGATCTTTATGTCTTTCTCGATGAACAAGTGTGTGTTTGTGTACACAGACAAGCTCATAGAACCTTTTTCAACCACATCCCTAGTATTGCTTTCAACTGTGTCTTTTGGTCCAACTCTCTTGGAGGCCATGATATCTGTACTGTTGAGAATTTGATTAAAAACCTATGCTACTTGGAGATAGAGAAGACACTCATTGCAAGAAAATGTCAGTGAAAATATAAAACAACTTCGAGAAACATTCATGCAACAAACTGGTGACTGTTGGGAAAAATTGCACAACATTGACTTCGGGAAGCTGGGAGTCTGTCAGTTAGAACTGTGCATTGTGCAGTCCCAGCTACTAGTGAGGCTAACCGCGAACTGAAACTATGCAATGCGTAGAACAGCCAGGCTGGGTTGCTGGCTGGAACTACGCATTGCGTAATTCCATTGGGCATGACTCGGCACTACCTCCCAAGATTGCGCAGAGAAAATCTAGGGGACAATGTGGGCAACCTCTATACAATTCTTGGATGCAAGGTAGAGCCTTGACTACCAGGAATGTGCAGAGCATGATGGGAGAGACAAGATCTGGACCAATCTAGCTCGAATCTGCCCAATGGAAACCTGAAACACGAAGGGGTGAATGTGTGTTTGAAGCTGGCGCAGATCCAAGTGAAATAAACATGCATGTGATTCAAACAGGTGCAAAAATTAGTCAAATGAAAAAACCACGAAGCTCATGAAGCTAGTCGTTGAAACGACGACTGTGAGTGAAAAAGCAGTGTTATGCATGCGACACTAAGGAAAGGTAATGAAAAACTCGAAACAACACTTCTACAAGATAAAATACATTAAAACCCCAATGGTTATTCAATAAAGCCAAGGAAAAAACACTCATACAAGCTGAAAACTAAAAATCGACAGAAAAAGTGGCAAAATGCATGAAAAGAAAAACTTACCCGTAAAAGATGCGTCGACTGTGCCAAAGGTTCCTAGATGCCTTGGGAATGCCATAGCTCCAATATTGGATGTGAAGAATGAGCTCTGAGGCATCGTTTAAATAGATTTGATGAAAATAGGGTTTATGACGCGCATGCCACAAATATAGGAAAAAGCAACAGTTGGCGGGGAATTTCTAAAAATAGTCTTTCATGTAACTCCTGCTGTTAAAAATAGATCCCTACAATCTAGGGATGTTTTTCATTTTTTTTCTTTTTTAGGAGAAGCTATCGACATGCAAAGAAGGATTACGCAATTTTAGAGAGAACCGGGCAACCTACCGACACATGCGACAGACAACAACTGAGGGAAAGCTTTTGTGCTGTTTCTGGACTAAGAGGCCTTGGATGACTGGCCAACTATGCACAATTTTTTCATAGCAGTGATGTTGGGTTTCTTTGTGCATTTCTGGAGAGCAGTGCATCTAGCCAGTTTTGCGCAGTTCTAGAGAATAGTGCAACTGGCTTGGGCTACTCTGCGCATTTATGGAGAGTAGTGCAGCTGGGCTAGTTCTGTGCATTTCCAGAGGGCAGTGCTGCTCTACGCAATTTTGGAGAGCAGTGCCAACTGGATGGAACTACGTAATTCTGGAGAGTAGTGCCGATTAACTTGCTTTATGCAATTTCCAGAGCAAGGCTGGCTGGTCTTCTTTCCACAATTTCTGAGTGCAGGGCAGCTGCTGGGCTACTCTACACAATTCTTAAGGGTTAGACAAGCTGCCCTCTAGGTTTGCACAAATTTGGCTAACAAATGACTTACTAGATGTGAACTAAGTGATGGGTGTGATTGTGGTTGACCGACGGGACAAGTGAGTTGAACACAAGTTGCCAAACGACAAAATCAAATAAGCACAAGTGCTTGATCAGATAGCTACGATGATTTCGAGGAGGGAGGTTCCAAGATGAAGTGAAGGCAAAATTTTGGAGGATGGTTATAGCCGCTAGCTCTCTAGCTCTCTGGTAGAACTCTAGAACTCTAACTCTCTCTATACATTGGTAGAACTCTAGCTCTCTGTATGGACCTTGTTTGTGAAAAGTGAGTTTAACTCCTCCGAAAGTATTATCTGATTCTTCGATCGCCATGGCTTCAACACTAAGCTTGAGTTAAAGATATAGTCCCTTACCATTCTCTTGATTGGTCAGCACACATTCCAAGCCAAGTCAACTCAGTTGTTTCGATTGGGGATGAGGGATGGATTGGTACACAGGTAATAAATATGCCAGAGTCTTAGTTTCATCTATAGTGTTGCTCTACTGCCAGTAGGCCTAGACAGTACCCGGACAGAGTCATCCAGGAAGAAAAGCATCACTTCACTACCAGCGAGCTTGATCAGTACCCCAACGGAGTTACTTTCATCACCTCTTTGCACAGGAATCCTTTCTATTTTTTCACCTCATTTATTTTTCATTTTTCATTCTTCAAAGAACTGTGCATAAGCACTTATTTATTTCAGAGGCGGAAGAGGGATCACGATTTATTGAGAGCCGAAGAGGTTGGCCCTTCAAAGAAGTATTTTATATATACCTCTAACAATACTTATTAAGGTTTCCCCCTTCACCTTACTCTACTTGACTGAGCTGACAAGGGTTAACCCAAAAGAACTGATTAGAGCAGATGGTACTAGTTAAAGTGCAAGTGTTGTGTTTTCACCAAGACTTACTCTGAACATAACATATTTTCCATCAGGGTATCATCGACTGAAGATAACAAGATCTTTCATAAAGAGAGAGGACAACATATAACCAAGTTTTAATAGCTGTACAAGCCCTCTTGTACTTTACCTTGCTTGTCTCAAGAGCCACACATGGTTTCATGCGAAACTAAACATATGGGTGAAAAACAAGCAAACCAATAGAAAGGAAAGGAAAAAAGTAAGTGAAAGCAAAGGAAGAAAGCCAAGCAAGTAAATAAGAAACGTAAACAAAATAAAAAAAGCAAACATGTAAACAAAGAAAACAAGAAAGAAAACACTACTCCTACTCCTAAACTAAACAGTGCATGGGCCAACTCACGTGAAGTGATATTTCCAATGCAGCCATTAGCGCATTGGTTGACCCATGTTGGTGAAGGCATGGTCTACGAGAATGATAAACATGTAAACCTACAAACAAGAAATATATAATAATGAAGACCAAGATGCTCCAAGTTTAAAAACATCAACAAAAAAGAAAATAATAAAAGTGCAAGACAAACATTCTATGGACGTATCATGGTCATGCTTCACACTGTGCGTAGACGAAAAACATGCACACTCTTTTGATTGTGACAAATAAGCAAACATGAGAAAGGAAGAAAACTTACGCTTAGCAAGAGTACTCATTGTGTATGACTCGTCGAATGCATGATCGATGGGATCGTGTGATTCAGGTGGAGGATGTGAATTATGTGAACAACACTGATCTTCAATGTAAACAGGAGAGTGATGAGGAGCCTTGGGTGCTTCAACATATTTCTGATCTAGAGTGGAATCGACCTCAAGATAGTGAGGACCTAACATAACCATCAGCTTGGGCTGAAGTGCCTCGATAGCTAGTGGGGTTTCCACTTCAACAATGTAGTGCCCACTCTAGTTTCCTGACTCTAATATGACATTATCTTACATACTTTAGTCTATGAGTAACTCAGGCTGAGGATAAATAAACGTGACTCTATCATCAGTGAATGTGATGGTTATGTATGTTCTATTAATATTATGATTACGATATAATTAATGGTTATGTGTACTCTCTATTGATATCATGATGGTGATAGTAGTAAAGGATAGACATGTTTCTATTGATGTTATAATGATGATATCTTTGATCTATATGTATGGTTCCATTAAGGTTATGATGGTGATAGCCATGATGGAGGTATCCCCTATGTTAGCTACTCACATTAGTTTTGGTTCACAATGAACAATGATGTGAATGACCAGGTGATGGTAATAATGCTATTATGACAATTACTAACACTGAAAAACCTAGTTACTGATTATTATTAAGGATGGCAGGAAAACCACTAGAGGGACTCGCACATGACGAGTTGACGACACCTGGTTTGATGAAAATTTATATTATTTTATCTTTGAAATCCTAATCGATTTTGAAACTTGCTATATATGTTTATCTATATTCTGATGATATGTTAATGGTTGCAGGGACAGATGAGTTGCTTGGCCGAATGACTCACATATGGGTGATGGAGTTGTACAGGTGGATGGAACTACATGGGAGGGGTTGGACAGAGTCCCTGATCTCACCCATTAGCACTCCCGCCGTGACTTGGGCTGGAAGGGTTGAAACACCTTCGCCTTGAAGAGCACGATGCCATGAGGGCAGGTCCCAAAGTTGGGTCGCTCATGAGGAGTTTACTGGGGGGCGCATCAAGGCGGATTCCTTGATCCGCGGCACCATTAGTCTCACTATAGCAGGCAACATAAGAGATGATAGTGGTCTATGACGTTGCACTATACTTTCCCTTCGTAGTCACTGGATGCTTGAAGGGCAAGTGGTGTGGCACCCATGGAATTTCAGGGGAAATTCTTGAAGGGCACGACCAACTTGGCACCCTTGGCATCACAATTAAACTATTAGGTGTGGC